>PYUH01003111.1:3836-18830 GCA_016808085.1 Suaeda aralocaspica
TAGGCCTCGTCTATAGGGAGGTTTGTGAGAACTTTCATTCGTTGTTGCTCCTGTAACAGAATGCATTAGAAGGATAGGCCTAAGTTTGAGTGACTAGGGGGCACAAGAAGCTTTTGAATTGATTAGAAGTTGCTTGTAACACGCATATAGGTAGCTTTACCAGATTTCTCTAAACCATTTACGTTGAGAAGGATGCAAGTGGTGTTGGATTGGTTGCTTGTTCTGTCAAGGGAAAAGGCCAATTGCTTACTTTAGTGAGAAATTAAATGGTGCTAAACTGAACATTCTACATAGGACAAGGAGTTCTATGCCATTATTAGAGCTTTGGATCATGAGTCACTTAGTAAGGCCTAATCACTCATATTACATTCTGATCTGAAGCTTGGAAGCACATTAATGGCAACAAAAGAATGAATCCAAGACATGCTAAAAATGGGTTGAATTTTTTGCCAATCTTTCACTTCTTTCAAAGGAGCTACAAAAAGGGGAAGTCTATGTTGTTGCTGAGCTTGGTCAAGAAGGTATACTTTGCTGGTTGGTTTTGAACTTTAAGTGGCTTGGATTAGAGTTTATAAACTCAATTTATTCGAGCAGATGGTGATTTGGACAAAAAATGGCGAAACTTTTCAAAGGGGTATATGAGTTCCTATGTGTTACATGTGGGTGTTTTGGTTAAAGGAATCTATTGTGGCATATAAGTGTTTATACGTGAGTTGTTTAGTAAGGGAGGCTCATGGAGGAGGTATTGCTGCGACCTTTGGCAGACAAAAGACAACTAACCATGTGACAAGAGAAACATTTATAATGGGCAAAGATGTATTGTTGATGTATGAGGCCATAATGCTTCTGTGTATACTTGTCAAAAGGCAAAGGCAAGCCTTTCATCAAGGTTTTTATACACTCCTTGCCAGAGGTGCCAAGAGGACCTTGGGAGGAGTGTTCTATGGATTATTGTAGGGTTACCAAGGAGGTCAGCAGGGGAGACAAAACGATTGCTATAGGATTATGGTAGTGGTTGATAGATTTTTCAAAGATGGGCCGTCATGTTATACCCACCATGTCACAAGACAGAAGAAGGCGTCATGAATGTGGCTGATTTATACTTAGAGAACGGAATCATAAGGGGAAAGGGTTGGGATCAGAGGGGGGCAGGGAAAAAGAACTTCGCCCCGGAGGGGAATGCTGCACCCAATTTTGTAGTCGCCTCTTTTTACTGTCCAGCTCGCGAGATCCCATGTGGACGGTTCGTCTGATAGCTTGAAGATCGAGGGTGGGAACATCTAAATAAAGTGTAGGGAAATATTTGGGCAGTTGCACGCGGCGACTGACCGAACTGAGGAGGTTTGAGAAGGGGGGAATGTGGTTGCAGGAATGGGGGACCCGATGGTGGGGTAATGACGCGAAAGAAACCTTTCTCGTTTAGCACATCTTCAGTACCATCCTCAAAAAGCAGGAATGGTAGCCAAAACATAAAATGTTCGACCGAGGCTATCGAAAACACTAGGGGTGTGCTTGCAGGTTGGATGTTGGTGCTAGTATGTATAAGACACTAACAATAAAAAAAAGATGGATTTGAAGCTTGCTCATGCTGAAATTTTTTGATTATTATTATAAGATACCTAATTATTGGCTATAAGCAGCTCACCATTTCACGAGCATGTCGTATGGAGTTAATCCTAAGTTACCATAGTTTGATACTGAAATTTGTAAGTATTCCTAAAGTGGGACGTTGTACACAAAGATCGCCAAAGACTAAGGTTTTAGCAGTACATGCCTAACACCTTATGCAGAAGTTTGCCTATGTGGGGCTCGAATGATGCGATAATGTACTATAAGGTATAATACCGAATTTAACCAAGGCACGAGCTTCTATTCCTTCCGAGCGCTGTTTACCTGGACAGATGCAAACCACATGACGCTATGGTAGGAGGCGGTCACTTTCACTCGGGGGGGTAGGGATCGATGACGATGTCTGTGGACCTTATAGAAAAAAAACAAGATAAAGAAAAAAGGGATTGAAAAAAGAAGGGGGGAGGTGGGGGGATGGGGCGGGTACAACTTGAGGACAAAGGAAACGAGTGCAAATCAAAGAAGAGAAGTAAATTATGCCTCCGTTGTGATGGAACCGTTTTAAAAATCATAAGTGGAAACTGGGGGGATTAAATGCTTATAAATTGGGATACCAGAGAATATGAGTCCATTGTCTCCTACGTGAAAATAGGGGGGAGGGAAGAGTTCTCTCTATTCCTGTCTTTCCTTGTCTTCTTTTGCTATCGTGCCTCCCTCCGCCCTAGGTCATCCACGGCACTCACTCTGGCCCTCTCGACCTTATGTTCATTGATGACCAACTTCGAGGTTTGAGGACAAACTCTTTTTAAGAAGAGGGAGGACGGATTAGCAAGAAGAGAAAGGAGAAAAAAAGCGCAGAGGGGTGTGTGAGGGTCGCGGAGAATTGTTTTTTGCTTGGGAGGGCGGGGAAAAAAAGATAGAAAGAACAATAAACAAGAAAAAAGGGGGGTGGAGGGAGGGGGAGGCAGGGAGGGAAAATAAGTCAAGCCTCGATTGGGTGGGCGCTGTACGCGAGCTCCCGCCCTTTCTTAATGAGGGGCTTGGCTTTAGGGTGGATTTCTACGTGTTGCAATGGATGACAGCACCCACAAGGCTATTAAAGTAAATGTAGAGCAAGAGAGGGAGGCAGGGGAGAAGGGGGGAGCCGATGACGGAGGGGTCGAGGGGAGGAAAATAGGCAGGGGAGTTTTTGGAGGTGCTCGTTAGGGGAGGTTTTTACATTATGGTGTTTTTCTTGTTTGTTTTATTTCTTGAATTAGTTTATTGAGTCAAGGTTGATTGGGACCACTCAACGAAATGAGAAACACAAAAAGGGTGGGAGATTTCTTGAAATAAAGATTGAATTTCTTGAAGAGTGGTGCTGTTTTGTTTTTGTTATTTATTCTCAGCCTTCTTGGACCTTTTGTGTGTACTACTGCTATTTCTGAATGGTTACTGAAAATCGGAAGTCCAACGAAAAAATCAACTAATGGAGAAAATGACAAGCGCCAATTGGGAATTACGAGGGAACGTCGATTCTTTGCTTCTTCCCGTTTTTAGGATCCTCTGTCTCTTTGCTCCTTATCGCCAGTCATGTTCGATTCTTGTGGCTAGGTTAGCTGATCGGGAGTTGGAGGGAAAGTAGATGGGGGGGAAGGGTTGGGCTTTACCAGGAAAAGGGCGGACACGTAGGTGGGAGGGCCCGGGGGTGTTGGGGGACCCTGCCGAAACTGGTGGGAGCACCTAGGGTATATAAAGAAAATAGGGGGCGCCCCGCGGGGGGTACGGGGGGGGAATAAGGAGGCATAAGAGGGGGGGATGAGAGTGGAGCGGGCCGAATAAGATAGCGAGGAGGGTGAGGAAGAGAAATAAGATTAACAAAATGATATGGTGGAAAAGAATGTCATCCCGGTTTGTTAAGATTTTCGTGTTATCTAATCTTAGTTGTGATTACCATATATCTAAGGTGTAGGTTAGGATATGGTTGTTCCCAAAGCGAGATTTTAAAAAAATTATGTGAATCCCGCAATGTATGTTTGGCCTATAAATAGGATCTGGTAAAATACATCACTTAAAATTCAGATTAGCCTTGATTGAAAAAAAAACAATGAAGGGTTTTTTTTTCCGGTTTTTCTTTGTTTTCACGAAGTAAACAATTTTGAGAGTTTCTTGTGAGGGGGAGAAATTCGATTGAGTGAGGGATGCTTTTGCTTTATTAAGTGAAGGAAGTTCTAGGATTGAGGGGCTTTTTGCTCTCCCTTTTATCAAATTCTATCAATTTTATCGCCTAGAAGTTCTAGATTTTGTGGTTTGTGCATAGCTTTATCAAAATTTGAAGGTCTAAGTTTCTTTGTGTGAGTGGCGTGTGGGCCAGTCTTCGTCTGTGCTCCTTTTGAGAAAAAAAGGCACAGAAAAAAAAAGAATTTTATGGAAAATGACACGAGAAAAAGAGGGGGGGGGGGGCCGCGGTTTCATGGTGTCGGGGGGGGGGAGGAATGTCGGCACATAAAAGAAAGGCGATAAGAAAAGTAAGAATGGGATTTGAAGCTTCGCTCATGTGAATTTGCTGACCCAATAGGTCGCACTACTTATGCTACTAAGCCAACTCACCTTTCGAGATGTGTATGGGATCAACACTAAGTACCAATGATTTTGGAAAGAGCCATCCTCTTATTGTTTAGGTCGTCTTTTATGGTGCTGTATCATAATTTTTTTTTTAATTGGTTGAAAAGGGGTAGTGCCGAATTCTTGTGGGACTTATTTTGCCTCGCTCATTAGGGGCCAGGTCTGAGGGGGCGGAAAGGTGCCGACCCCTACCAGTGCAATAATCAGGCATGTTAAGATGTATAAGGCAGTTAATGCAGTGAAGTTAAGTTTTGTGTTATTCTAACGAGAGTTTTCCTAAAGGGAGTTGGTACACAAGGATGCACAAGAGCTTAATTTTTTTAAGGTGGTATATGCAAACCGTGGGGCTTCACAAACTTACAGTCGGGCTACTCACATCGCCCACTCTGCTATACTTGATGTCTGTTCGATGGACTAAGCGTTACGCTATCCTTCTTCTTTTTCCCTTTTTTCTCCGTTTGCTCCACGTTAGTTGTGTTTGTATGCTGCGCAGCTCTTATCGCCACTTTCTTCTTGAGGTTGAAGATTGGCCGTAGGGGAGGGCCGTACTCGTTCTTGGGGGGGCGTAATTTCAGAGGAAACTTTTTTGTTTTTTCATGGCCGAAGGAGCGACGTACAAGGTGATAGAATTCTTAATTTTGAGAATGGTCAATGATATCACTACAACTCGGCTTACAAGAGGCAAACAAACATAAATACCAACATTGTATACAAAGGAAGGGGATTTGTGTTTGGTTACACTTGAGGAAGGAAAGATTTCCCAAATCAAAAGAAGAATACACGTATGCACTCGTGTGATGGACGTTCAAGATCATTAGTACAACGTGGGGGATATGCTTATATAAATGGAATACCAGGAGAAATGGAGTCCATGCTACGTTCAACATTGGGATTAGGCTCCTTATCGTCATGATAATCAACTTCGATGTTTGCGGACAAATCTTTTGAAGAAGAGGAGGATGATACGATATCAACGTGAGCAAAACTTCGAGGGTTTGGGTTTGCTTGAAGTGAAAAACAAGAAGCAACCTTGGGAGAGTTAGTGGCTTATGAGACACAAGGCTTCTTGGGTCCGGCCTGGCTAGGGTGGATTTGTTAGTGTGCTGGAGACATGTACACAGCTTATTCAACGTAGATATACACACGCAAGAATAAGTTAGTAGTTAGAAATGGTGAGCTATATGGGTTTTCTTCCAGACGTATTTGATAGGGTTTTACCATATTGGTGTTTGTGATTTCTTGATTAGTTTATGAGTCAATGCGTTGGATGCAATCAGCATGGGAAAACACAAAAATGAAGGTTTCTTGAAAACAAAGATTGAATCTTGAAGATTTCTAGAAGTTGTTGAAATCGGAAGTCCAAAAAAAAAATACAATACAAAGAAGCATACCCCATCCAAAGCAAGTTTATATGGCGGGATTTTTGAAAGATTTGAAGTTTGGAACGTTGTCAACAAAGATTTCCGTTGTTGTTTGACTTGGTCAACCTAAGTTGTAGTTATGTGATATTTAGGTCCTTTATGATGATCTCAAAGTATCAAGATTAGACCTAGAAATCAGATTACCAAAATATATGGTGCAAATTTGTATCGTTTTGATAAGATGTTTTGTTGTTATCCTAATGTTGGTTTGTTATACCATATATCTAAGGTAGTTAGGATATGTTTAGGATTCAAATATTGGGTGATATGTTTAGCTATAAATAGGCTGTAAAAATACATCAATAAAATTCAGATTAGCTGATGAAAAACACTTTGTTTTACGGTTGCATGTTCACGAAGTCAACAACAAAATTTTGAGGGTTTTTGTGGGGAGAAATTCGATCAAGTGAGTGGTGCTTGGTGGCTTTATCTCACGTAGGATAGTCTTAGGATTTGAGGGTTGCTTTGTCTTTAATTCAAATTTACTACTATTTGCGCCTTAAGAACGTTCAGATTTGTGGTGGGGCTTATTAACGTTTGAGGCTAAGTTTGCATTTGTGTGAGTGGCGTTGTCTATAACAAAATATCAATCGTTCTCCTTTGTCTCTCAGGATTACATCTGATGGCAGAGGGGTGAGAATGGAGACCCAGAAGGAATTAATGTAAGATCAATTTGATGTTCAATTCCACTATTGGTGGGAACCCATGGGTGGCAACTTCATTAGGAAATACATCTGAAAACTCAACTCAACAAAGGATTGCAAAAACCCTAGCGTTTCGGGGGCTTCATCTGTACCTCCTTGGGGGGCTAACAAACATATAAGGACATCGAACGTGTGATTTCAACTCCCTTCTAAGTCCTTTCCACCCCCAAGCAAAAAACCTTAGAATTACCCATAGTGGTTTTTTTTTAGGTTAGAAATCATCAACTGGGTTAATGACATATGATTTCTCATTAGGGTTATTGCGCACACAATAAGAACATCGTGTTCTCCAGGCATTAAACTTCACAAACAACGGGGTCAGTGATGCAAGGTCACTAACAACCATCGTATATGCATCAAACGCAATCCATTAGGACAATACATCACAAATGGCACGTGATACTCAAATTGTACCAATTAAACGCAATCAAAGCTTGTTTGTTTACCTTACATCGCTGTGTTGCTAAGCAATGTAGCTTGTTGGTTTGAGGATGTACCTTTGTAGAGAATTGCGAGCTTTTCCACCAACAATGTAGAGACTACGTTGTGCAAATTCCAGTATCTTATGATCAACATTACAAAGCTTGCCTTGAAATTACACCTTGTTGAGAAAAAGTTTGTCCTTTGACCTCACAAAGGTTTGTGCACTTTGAGATTGTAATACCCTACAGTAACACCAAGATGGCTGTCTGTGGTTCTTGCTGTGGTTGCGACGTCCTCCGGTTCTTCCTCCATATCATATTGGAATCCTCTCCTCTCCCTCATCCCATACATCTCTCCTCTTCTTCAACAGTTTCTTTACTACCCAATTTCGATTGTTGTGACCCTAGCATGAGACAATCTCTTTGAATGTGACCTTGCCCTTTACACTTGAAACAAACAATGCGTGAATCACTACCTTGGGCTTTGAGTTGAACTCTTTTCCTTGATGGAAGGGTGGTTTTAACACCTTATCAAGATTTAATTTTTGAGGAGAAAGTATCAACGTTTTTCTTAGGATCGTAAGTTTAAGTATGTCTTTGGCTTACGGCAACTTGCTTTCTAACCTTGCGCCACTCTACAAATTCATCAAAGGTCCAATAAGGTTGTAATTCGACCTTCTCCTTATTTGTAATCTAGACAGCCACAAAACGAGCCACGTTGTGGTCCTCCTTCTCTCTAAATCACAAAATCATGATCAATTTTTTGAACTCCACAAATGTATTATCAACGTTTTCTATTTGTTTTAATGTATGCATCTATATGAAGTTGTTTTGTTCGAAATTTGAGGACAAAACGTTCCTCATCTCCCTCTTTATTAGACCAGAAGAGATTTTGACCTACCTTTCCTTTTTCTTTGTAACCCCTCAAGCCATAGACTTGCATAGGAAGTGAAGTTTTAACAACGCAGATTTAGTAGACTATATGATCATCATATCTTTGTATAACGAAAATCCTTTCAAACTTACGAATCCAATCTAAAAATTTGTCAGGTCCATACCTCCATTAAACTCAGGGAATTTCGAGTTTAAGATTTCGATCATCATCCCTCATCTTTCCCTTCGTTTTGCCTTGATCTTGGTTCCTCATCGTCACTAGAACTTGATGAGTATCCTTTTTTGGTTACGCACACTCCTCACACTTTCTTGCTCACTTGAACTTGATGAGTGAGCCTCTCTTGTTTAATTAGTAGGCAGTTTTTTGGTAAAGCCATGGTTAGACTTCATATCTAAACGAGCTAACTGTCTAATCTCCCTTGCTACGTAGCTTTTTGCTTGAGCAGCGCAACCTTCGTGAATTCCTTTGGATTGTCGCTCCAACCTTCTTAAGCCATGATAATTGTATTGAAACACTTGAGATTGAAAATCTCTCAACGAGAGACACTAAACCAAGAATGTGATGTGATTTTGTTATAAAACAAACGCCATGACACAAGTAACTAGACTCAAATTTGAATAAAGCACGCACCACAAATTCGAAACTTCTAAAGGCGAGCAATAATTGATATGAATTTGATATTTAAGCAAAGCACCTCAAACCTCAGAACTATCCTCACGTGAGATAAAGCCAAAGCACCACTCACTAACGAATCCTCACAAGAAATCCTCAAAAATTGTTTTCTTCGTGAAACAATAAAAAACGGAAACAATGTGTTTAATCACTCTATCTGAATTTTTATTGATGTATTTACATCCTATTTACTAGTTAAATATCACAAATATTTGAGAACCCAAACAAATCCTAACTACCTTAGATATATGTATAACAAACTAAGATTAGGATAACAAGAAAATTTAAACCAACCGGATACAATCTTGCACCATCTATTCGTAATCTGATTTCTAGTCTAAATCTTAGATATTTGAGAATCAAAACTAAGGAACCAATTTTCAAAAAACAACTTAAGTTGACCAAGTCAAAAACACGAAAACACGTTGACAACGTTGCCCAAATCTCAAAAAATCTTCAAAAATCCCGCCATATAACTTACTATTTTCTCTTGATTTTGTTGGACTCCATTTCAAGAACTTCAAGAAACCTTTAAGATTCAATCTTTATTTCAAGAAACCTTCATTTTGTGTTTCCCATGTTGATTCCATCAACCATGACTCATAAACTATAAGAAAATCACAAAACACCATATGGTAAAACCCTTCAAATGAAGTGGGAAGAAAACCCCTATAGCTCCACTCCTAAAACTACTAACTTATATCTTGCTTTATAGTTTACGTGAATAAGTTGTACAGTTACCATGCCACGTAAAAAATCCACCCTACCAACCCAAGAAGCATTGTGTCCATAAGCCACTACTCTCCCGAGGTGCATCGTTTTCCAACTTAATCAAACCCTCGAAGTTTTGTCATTAGCATTGAATTCGTATCAGCTTCATGATTAGAGATGTAGTATGAAGGATGGCCGAGAAAAAGGTATATGACGAATGATCCAAAGAAGGGATAATTGCAGATAGGATCTGTCATAGGACGAACTAGTTAAATTGCACACTATCGAATGCATTAGCATCACAAACGTAAGAAATCGGCTCTTTTCCCTTGGCATAGACTACAGCACCATTCCCAACCCACTTGCATCCGTCTCCACCTCAAATGGTTTGAGAAAAATCTGGTAAAGCTAGTATGGGGGTGTGTTACACCAGCAACAACATCTATGAAACTCAGTCAAAAGAGTCTTGTGCCCTCTTTTATGGGCACTCAAACTTGGTTTAGCCTTCTTAAAGGATCAGGTCAATAGAAAATAAGTAGCAACACAGATGAAAAAATTCTTCACAAAACCTCCTATAACAACGAAGCAACCCATGAAAAACACGTACCTCGTGTCACCATTTTAGGTATGGGCCACGATTTTATAGGTTCACCTTGGATGGATCAACAGAAACTCCATCTTGGACACATATACCTAAGAACGTCACCGCTGGTCCCATAACATAACACTTTTCGAGCTTAGCATAGAGCTTTTGTTCCCGTAATGTCTCAAACACATCCTTAAATGACTTGGATGATCATTAACACTCTTGCTATAAACCCGATATCATCCTAAATACACCACCACAAATTTACCAATTATGGCTTTAAAAACTTCGTTCATCAACCTTCATAAACGTACTAGGTGCCATTAGTTAAACCAAAGGCAGACTAACCATTCATAAAGCCCTAGTTTTGTTTTGAAGCCTGTTGTCCAATCATCACCTTCCTTCATTCGAATCGATGATAGCCACTTCTTAACTCAATTTTAAAACAATTGAGAACCATGTAACTCATCTAATAAATCGTCCAATCTAGGTATAGGAAACCTATACTTGACGGTGATATTGTTAACTGCCCTTGAATCAATACACATTCTCCAAGTTCCATCGTTCTTTAGGTTACTATCAATTGTAGGCACGAGCACATGGACTCATGCTCTCTCTACGTACCCCTCTCCATTAATTCCTCAATGTGCCTTGTATCTCCTTTGTTTCCTCTGGATTTACATCTATATGCTGGCTTGTTGGGAATTTGAGACCAAGAATAAGATCAACTGATGCTCAATTCCAACGTATTGGTGGTAACCTGGTGGCAACTCATCAGGAAACACATCTGAAAACTCATTCAACATTGGATGGCAAAACCCTTGGAATCTTCTGGGGCTTCATCTTTACCTCCTTAGCTAACAACATATACGACATAGGGATGTTGTTTCATCTCTTTCTAACTCCTTTCCACGACCAATTAACAAAACACCTTAGAGTTACTCATGTTTAACTTAGGTTTAGAAATCATCAAAGGTTTTAATGACAAACGATTTCTTTTTCATTGGACTCTTGCGCACAATGTAAAACATTTGTTCTGCCATTAAACTTCACAAAACGGTCATATTGCCAAGGTCTACCCAATAATATATGACAAGCATCCATAGGACAAAACACCAAAGCACTTGATACTCAAATTTACCAATTTAAACGAAATCAAAGCTTGTTTGTTTACCTAACATCGTTGTGTTAGCTAAGCCAATGTGCTTGTATGGTTGAGGATGTACTTTGTAGGATATTCGAGCTTTTCACCAAAATGTAGAGACTACATTTGTGCAACTCCCAGTGTCATGATTACTCACAAAGCTTGCCTGAACATTACACTTGTGAGAAATATTTGTCCGTTGACTCTCCAAAGGCTGCGCACTTTGGATTGTAACACCCTACGCCAAAACCAAGGAATTGGCCTTGTGGTTCTGGTAGAACTTCCTCCGTTTCTTCTTCCATGGTTCATATTGGCATTAATCTTCCTCTCCCTCATCCATCATAACAGCTCCTCCTCTTCTTCAAGGTTTTCTTCATCTACCCAATTTTGGTGTGTGAACCTAGTATGAGGACAATCTCTTTGAAGTGACCTTGCCCTTTACACTTGAACACAAATAATGCGTGGATCATACTTTGAGCTTGTTTGAAGTTGAGAGCTTATCCTTGATAAGAGGGGGTTTAGTAACCTTATCATAAAAGTTTAATTTTTAGATAGGAAGGTATCACGTTTTTCTCTAGGGATAAGTTTTAAAGTATGCTCCTTGGCTTACCGTGCAACTTGTTTCAACTCTTGCAGCCACTTACAACTTCATCAAAGGTCCAATAGGTTGTAATTCGACCCGTCTCCCTTATGTTGTCATCTAGACCAAGCCACAAAACGAGGCCACCTTGGGTCCTCCTTCTCTTCTACATCACAAACCATGATCAATTTTTCGAACTCCACAAGTATTCATCAAAGATTTTCTATCTTGCTTTAATGTATGCATCTTAAGAAGTTGTTTTGTCGAAACTGAGGGACAAAACGATTCCTCATCTTCCCTCTATAACTTAGACCATGAAGAGATTTTCGACCTACCTTCCTTCCTTCTTTTTCTTGTAACCCCTCAAGCCATAAGAATTGCATAGGAAGTGAGTTTTAACTCACGCTAGTTTGTAGACTTATGTTCATCATACTCTTTGTAACGAAACATCCTTTCAACTCTACGAATCCAATCTAAAATTTTCAGGTCCATACCTCCATTAAATTAGGGGATTTCGAGTTTAAGGTGTCGTATAATCTCCTATCTTTCCCTGCGTTTGTTGCTTGACCTAGGTACTCATACGTCAACTAGAACATGATGAGGATCCTCTTTCTTTGCGTGTTCGCACACTTCTCACAGCTTTTGCTCACTGATGACTTGATGAGTGGCCATCCCTTGCGGCCTTAGTTTAGATTTAGTAGGAGTTTTCTTGGTAGAAGCCATGATTGTTAAGACTTCATCTAAACGAGCCTTCAACTCGTCAATCTCCCCTTGCATACGTAATTCTTTTGCTTGAGCCAAGCTCAAACCTTTCGTGAATCCTTGTGGATTTTCGTCTCCACCCTCTTGACCCATGAGAATTGATGATGAATNCCATGAGAATTGATGATGAACACTTGAGATTGAACGAATCTCTCAACGAAAGCACCAAAAGTTGATGTGAATTTTGTTATAAACAAACGCCACTCACACAAGATAAACTTAGAACACAAATTTGATAAAGCGACGCACTACAAATTCGAAGTCCTAAGGCGAATAATTTTTAGAATTTGATTAAAGCAAAGCACCCTCAAATCCTAAAAACTATCCTCACGTGAGATAAAGCTCAATAGCACCACTCACTCGTCGAATTCCTCACAAGAAATCCTCACAAAGTTTGTTTTCTTTCGTGAAACAATTAAGACGGAAACAATGTGTTTTCAATCAATCTAATCTGAATTTTATTGATGTATTTTACATCCTATTTATAGCTAAACATATCACACAATATGTGAATATCCTAAACAAATCCTAACTACCCTAGATTTAAGGTATAACAAACTAATATTAGGATAACAAGAAAATCTCTACGAAACCGGATACAATCTTTGCGCATTAAACTTGTAATCTGATTTTCTAGCCTAAATCTTAGATATTTTGAGAAACAAATCTAAGGACAATATTTTCAACTAACTAACTAAAGTTGACCAAGTCAAACAACACGGAAAACACGCTTAACAACATTGCCCAAAATCGTCAAAATCTTTCAAAAATCCCGCCATATAACTCGCTATATTTTCCTTTGATTTTTGATGGACTTCCATTTTCAAGAACTTCAAGAAACCTTTTGAGCTTCGATCTTTATTTCAAGAAACCTTCAATTTTGTGTTTCCCATGTTTGATTCCATCAACCATGACTCATAAACTAAATAAGAAAATCACAAAACACCATATGGTAAAACCCTATCAAATGAAGTGGGGAGAAACCCATATAGCTCAGCACTCCTAAGCTACTAGCTATGCTTGCTTGATTTTTACATGAGGAAACTTGTACATGTCACCATGGACACGTAAAAATTCACCTTAGCCAACCCCAAGAGCCTTGTGTCTCCATAAGCCACTAGCTCTCCCATGGTTGCATCTTGTTTTGCACCTTCTATCAAACCCTCGAAGTTTTGCTCATTGATATTCGTATCAGCTATGGCAAGTGGTGGTGACGAAGTTCCTGCAACTTTTGAAAAAGGATTGTCCTTAGAACAAGCCAGAGAAATCGGAAGGGACAATGAAATTAGAGAACTGCGAACCATGTTGGAAGAAGTAATGAATTTTGTGTCAGGAAGTTCGAAAAAAAAAAGAAAAAGGGTCACGCAATTGATGAAAGTGACGCAAGCTCAAGTGATGAAAATACTAGCAGGAGTGCACGGAAGCCTAGGCGTGAATATGACACCAGTTCTAGTTAAGTAGATGACCGAAACAGGCATAGGAGGTGTGACAAACAGAAGGATGATGATCGTGGTTTAAAGTTGGACGTTCCTGAGTTTAACGACAGTTTAGATCCAGAAATTTTCCTTGACTGGCTAAGGAGAACCAAAAGGATTTTTAATTACGAGTATGATGATCATAAAGCCTTCAGAGTGGCAGAATTAAAACTAACATCTTATGCTAGCCTGTGGTTTGAAGGATTACAAAGAAAATGCAAAAACGAAAGAAGATTGAAAATTTGTTCTTGGTGCAAATCGAAAAGGGAATTGAGACAAAAATTTGTACCACATGAATATGAACAGAACAATTTCCTAAAGATGAACACCCAGAAACAGGGACAGAAAAGAGTTGAGGAGTACATCAATGCTTTCGAAAAATTGCTGATATTGTGTGATCTAGAAGAAAAGGAAGATCACAAATTTGCTCAATTTGTGGCAGGGCTGGATGGATTTATTAGGGAAAAGGTAGAATTGTGATGTGAATTTTGTTATAAACAAACGCCACTGACACAAGATAAACTTAGAACACAATTTGATAAAGCAACGCACCACAAATTCGAAGTCCTAAGGCGAATAATTGATAGAATTTGATTAAAGCAAAGCACCCTTAAATCCTAAAAACTATCCTCACGTGAGATAAAGCTTAATAGAACCACTCACTCGTCGAATTCCTCACAAGAATCCTCACAAAAATTTGTTTACTTACGTGAAACAATAAAGACGGAAACAACTTGTGTTTAATTAATCTAATCTGAATTTTATTGATGTATTTTACATCCTATTTATAGCTACACATGTCACACAATATGTGAATATCCTAAACAAATCCTAACTACCCTAGATTTATGGTATAACAAACTAATATTAGGATAACAACAAAATCTCTACGAAACCGGATACAATCTTGCGCACCAAACTAAAAATCTGATTTTCTAGCCTAAATCTTAGATATTTTGAGAAACAAATCTAAGGACAATATTTTCAACTAACTAACTAAAGTTGACCAAGTCAAACAACACGGAAAACACACTCAACAACGTTGCCCAAAATCGGCAAAATCTTTCAAAAATCCCGCCATATAACTCGCTATATTTTCCTTTGATTTTTGATGGACTTCCATTTTCAAGAACTTCAAGAAACCCTTTGAGCTTCAATCTTTATTTCAAGAAACCTTCAATTTTGTGTTTCCCATGTTTGATTCCATCAACCATGACTCATAAACTAAATAAGAAAATCACAAAACACCATATGGTAAAACCCTATCAAATGAAGTGGGAAGAAAACCCATATAGCTCAACACTCCTAAACTACTAATTATGCTTGCTTGATTTTTACGTGAGGAAACTTGTACATGTCACCATGCACACGTAAAAATTCACCCTAGCCAACCCTAAGAGTCTTGTGTCTCCATAAGCCACTAGCTCTCCCATGGTTGCATCTTGTTTT
>PYUH01000296.1:0-11475 GCA_016808085.1 Suaeda aralocaspica
TTTTAATGATGAAATGACGAAACTCGAGCTAAAACGCTTTACACAATTGAAGTGAATTGCCCTAAAAAAAAATTAAGCACAAAATGAAAGCAATTTAACTGGGCTCAGAAGTGTTCAAGGTAGTATAGGGTGATTGAAGCCAGGTTCAGCCTATTAAACTGGTTTGTCTAGTTGTTGTGTTGTGTTTTAGGCTGGTATAGAGGGACCAATTTGATCCAATTATTTATAGTTAATTATTTAATTATTTATTATTTACTACCTCCGTTAACGATGATGTGCAATGCTTTCTATTTCAGGATGTTATCAATTACTTGCAACACTTTATTTTTTTCCTTATTAAGTAAATTTTTAATGATGAAATGACGAAACTATCCTTGCTTAATTATTTACCCATACACTTAACAAATCTAATGTTGTTGCTTNAAATCTAATGTTGTTGCTTTGGGATTATAATTCTGCTGATTTACATCTAATTACTCCATCCAAAATAATTCATCAACCTCCCAACTACCCTCATTAACACCCTCATTCATCTTTTCTGAGTTATTGATTAAAGATGAAACTTCTTTTTTATGCAGGCTCAAATAGATGGTACTATTGTTGTGGCACAATTAACATTACCACCGAGTGAAAAGGTGTCACCTGCTAAAGCTGTTGCTCCTGCTCCTAAAAAAGATGTTGCCAAAAATGATGGTGCTGATGCTGCAAAGGATGGACCAAAACGTGAAAGGGAAGGTGCAAATAAAAAATTATATAAATAAATTTTAATCTTTTGAGGCAGCTATATCTTGCTAACAACTATTTTCAAAATTTGAAAATTTCCAGTTTCTCCCGGCCAAGAAGATCCCCTGTTGCTCGTAGAGGCGGTTCACCTGGGAGAATTAATCCACCACCTCGACGCCGTGGAGATTCTCCTGTCCGTAGAGAACGCCATTTCGCCGTGGTGAATCGCCTAAAAGGAGGCGCCCATGTCTCCAAGAGGCGATCTCCATCCCCGATGAGGCGACCAAGGTAACCTGTGAGGTTAGTGACTTGCTTTTACTTGTACAATTGCTTAAATACAACGTTGGAACATGAGTTTCTTTGTATAACAGGGGCTCTCCACGAAGAATCGAGGAAGTCCTTTGCGTAGGCGATCGCCCTTGCCCCCTCGACGTCGGTATGCGATCTTGAACATTTCTATTTAATCAATTGTTGTTTCACTTGTTTGACATATAACAGATAGGCTAATGGGCATTATGCTTGTTACCTTGTGGAGAATTCTTTAATTAAAGTTCATGTTTCAACTGCTTTTGTGTTGTTTGAAAACGATCAACTTTCATTTGTAATTCCTGTGTTCTCTATGTGCTGTTATCTATGTGCACTCTATGGTTCGTCCAATGACTAATGTAACCTTAGGTCCTTAGAGCATCCACAATAAGGGGTTTTTCATGGAGTTGTTCTAATTTTTTGAGGTTCGTAAACAAACCCCTTATAGTTACTCATGGGGTTTGAGGTTCATAATTAGGAGAGATTCGAAAATAAGAGGTCTATTTTTGCATATGTGGCATTTTGGGTGAGAAAAATATTAAAATAAAAACAAATTAAACAAACAAGTAGATTATTGGGTCCCATGTATGAAACCTCTATGGCCTATGGAGTTTGTCTATTGTTAGTAAAAGGTTTGTTCATGATAGGTTTGTCCTTTTGATGATGTGGCAAATTGTGGATGCTCTTATAAAATTCAAATAATCATTAGCTTGTTTTGTGATTAGAGTTTGTGGTTAGATGTGTTTGGTACACACTATCTTATTGCTTAGAGTTTGTACGTTTTTTGTATGTAAAATGGCATTTATGGACCATTTTTGTGGCATTTTTGAAAATATTTTTTGAGGTTCAATCAAGTGGACACAAGTCATTTGTTTTTCTTCTCTCATATCATCTACTTCGACTCTAAACTCTCTCACCAAACGCCCCCATCGTCTTTTAAGTCTAGACTAACCATTATTACTCTGTATTATTAATGTATTTATTATTATTATTATTATTATACTATTATTATAATAATTATTTTTATTATTTGTTTTTTATTATAATTTTTTTTAATGACATGAGGTTAATTAACATTTAGCTTTGGAAGAAGCAGAATTGAGAGAGATAATATCTGTTAACAGTTTTCCGTTTCAGTTGCTTCTATCTTTTACTTTTCTGATGTGTAGTAATCAGTCTCTGAAGTTTAGTTCACTTGGTGTGTATGTGAAGGATCATATAACAAATTTATACATAGTATTTGATAATTCGATAATAGAAAAAAAAAAACATGCAAAGGTAAACTCTGAAAGTGGGTCTTCCCTAAGGTCTTTTTGGTGTTGAAAATTTAAAATTAAGCTGGCTATTTTTGATCTGGCTGTTATATGCTGGTAAAGGCTGCTGATTATGGCTCGTATTTAAAGCTTTCTTGTCTTTGACTTTTTGGCAAACTTCTCTTGCCAACAAGACACTGCTTTTGGTTTCATAGACTTACTTTTGTATCCCTATTTCAGCAAAAAAATCTATTGAAGCCATTAGCTTTTAAAATGGTGTGAGGGACTCTTTTTCACATATATACAATTATAATCGGTACAATTTTTTGATAGGCACTATCTTTGCCGGGGATGTCCAATTTAGCTTCTTGAACCTTTTCTTTATGTTCTTAGAAAACCTTCAACAACTAAAGGCCAATTATCAATTTAGCATGTGAATGTTTAAGTTTATTAATTCTAGAAATGAGCTTGGCAACCCAACAAGGATGTGGAGAATCTTGTCCATTACAAGATGTAAGAGGTTCCTTCCAAAGCCGATTGGCAGTGAAAGGAATGACTCCTAGACCTATAAATTGGTTTGTACTCTCTTCCTCCAATGTGGAGCTAACCCACAATTGGAGTTGAGCACTCCACCGTCACATTGTGAATGTTCCTGGAATCTAGAGTCTTAATTGATAAGATCACAACACATCATCCTAGGGGCTGGATGCTGGACATTCACTTGTTACTATTATTGGCCCAGTCTTAGTCTCTTAGAAGAGATCCACGCCGTGGACTCTAATACCATGTTAATTCATGTTAAATCTAATTAATTGTGAGAGATGGGCTTGGGTAACTAATCAAGGGGGATTGGGCGGGCCTTGCGTTCCTTCTTCACTGTAATCTTAATATTGGACCCTAATGCTTTGTGGTAGGCTGTTAGCATGCCTCTATTGAGTGGTTACATGATTTGTAAGCACTTGTAATATTTAAGTATCATTTCAAAATTGAATATGTGTAAATGTTCCTTTCAAAGTGGGAAAGTCCAGAGACTCCAAACTGCTGCCTCATGGGCAAATGTAAGTTTGCAAACTCATTGCACTTTACATGCTAGGCGGAGAATACCCTTGCAAGATTCATTGCAATATAGGAACAGTAACTTTAAGATGTGCATTCATGATCCTTGTTATAACTGGTGCTGACTCACAAATGGGCTATCAATGCTGAGTACATTAGATGGTAGTTATGTAAAGTGAATGAGATATTAGTGGTAAGAGTGGCTTGAGGTCATTACTGTCATTTTCCATACATTTTAGGAGCTAGCATTCACCTCTGTTTGTTCGAGGCATTCATGTTTGATGCATTGAAGTGCTCTTAACTTCTTAAGGATTAAGAAACACACTTGCTACTCTAGACATCGATAAAAGTATCACATCATCAGGAAGCTTGAATTTGAGATGATATGGAGCTTACGTTTGTGGATGCTACTCACTAGTAAGCATTTGATGGTCTTGTTCAGGTTAAGATGTCAGTGACGTCATGAAGCTCTTAGTGAGTGGTTTGGCATTGATTTTCCTTGCAAACTCTGAACAAATATATGCTATTAGACCTAAGGAAAACATTTTCTAGAATTAGGATTTGATCAACATTTGATCTAATAATCAAGAAGCTTGACTTTGAGATGATTTTATGGACTCTAGTCAGCATTCAATAATGTCATCACGCTTATCAGGAAGGTCATGGAGCTCTAATTGAGTAATTTTGGCATTGTCGTTGTGTAGGCTTAATTTCGATATGGCTATTGTCTACCAGATCAGAGGAAAATATTGTTAAGGCTCTGTGAGTCCTGATCTAACATTGTTGTTGTTTTTATGTGTTGCTAGACGTGATGTCCTACATGTTTATGCATCAAGTAAATCAGGCACTTTCTGATTACTCCGCTTGGCAAGTGTTTGGTGAGATGTAACTAAATTTATGGTGTTCTAGATCTATCGCCTTATATGCTTGTGACTATTCTGATATGACTCGATCCTGAATGTTCTGGATCATCATTGTTCACTTTGACAATTTGGTAATTAACCACTGTTTTCAATTGGCCACAACCATGTACATTTAATCTGCTTTTTGATGAGCATTTTGCTTGTAAATTTATAATAGGTAAAGGAGTTGATGTCCTACATCTGCAAATATTTTATCATCAGTCTAACTCAATTTGCAATGCTGGCTCATTACTTAAGTGGGTCAGTGTTGAACAACTAAGGAGCATATTAAGATGGGTTTAGTAGAAATGCGTGTGTTGAGGTGGATGTGTGGTATTGGTAACACTTTGAGAGACAAATAAGATATATAGATATTAGAAAAAAAGTAAGAGTTGCTGATATTGAGGATAAATTACGAGAGAACTAATATTTTGGTTTGGGCATGTGCAAGGATCTCCATAGAGATAGGGAGGCCAAAGAGATGCATGTTTAAAAGGGTAGGGTTGGATTAACAAGGATCTCCATAGAGGTAGGGGAAGCCAAAGATGATGTGGAAGATTGGTTCAAAAGGACATGACAAGGATTGGATGGAATGAGAAGAAGGATTTTTGTGGATGACTCTACAAGATGAATATCGGTTCATGTAGCTGACCCTATCATTTTAGAATTAAGCCTTTGGTTATGATATGAATGTTTCAAAGAAGCTTTTAAGCTGACTCATTCTTAATGTTTTTTTGACGTAAATTCAATTTGTCATTGTTGGGCCATTAATTTCATTTAGTTAATTTTAACTGTTAAAAAGTGAAACTGAATCTAACTGCATGATTCATTATTTGTAGTTCACCTCCTCCTAGACGAGCTCGAAGTCCTCCCAGAAGGTCTCCTGTTGGGCGTCGACGTAGCCGCTCTCCTATTCGTAGGATTGGTCGATCACGCTCAAGATCAGCCTCGCCTCGAAGGTAATTTTAGATTTAGTGTTGGACCAGATACCTGTTGGCGTATGATTAGATGCATGCTCAGTTAGTGCTTCCGTACTTAATGTGTATTGCAGAAGACCTCCAGTAAGACGAGGAAGGTCATCTTCAGACTCTCCATCTCCAAGTCCAAAGAGGGTATGTTATTTGCTAAGTTATAATGGTTTCATTTGTGAATTGATATATTATCAGTCTCATGAGTCATGGCATTCTTTTGTTTTGCACAGGGTCCTAAGAGGATATCAAAGAGCCCTAAGAGGTAATATATCATCTTATTCTCTATCTGTAGAAATGACATTAGAAAAAGTTTCCCCATTTTAGACGTTCATCTTTGTGATTAGTCATACAGTAATTATATATTTTATTTTTAAAAACATTTTGCATACATTGTAAGAGAATTTAGAAGATAGGGTAGCCAGATAGGTAAGTCAAGTGGGGGTGTTTCCCAACTTTGGAGGGGAGGTAAAAATCTGCCCAAAATAGTGTAGTTACTAATTTGTTACGTCTAAAACAGAATATGCTAAGTAAATAAACAAGGACCCCATTTTAGGATGTACCATTCTCTTCTACTGACCTAATTCCATGTCCAATCTCTTCTGTGAAGGAGACCCAATTTATTTTCCTCTCAACCTATCTCTTTACTCCAAAATCCCTACTGTATTTCTCACACATTCATGACATACCTTGCTGATGTTGGTTGCTGCAGGCCTTTGAAAGGAAGGAGTAAGAGTAGCAGCCAAAGTCGAAGTAGCAGCGGGTCCCCCCGTAAACCTTAAGTTTCTAGTATCAAATGGAAGTGCCTTTCCAAAAATCTACAAAGGAAACTGCAGCGTGATGTAGAGCTTTTGTTCCAATCTCCAAACTGTCTTCTGTGTAACTTGTTAGTTTGGAATCCTGTAAAATTTTTGTTGCTGAAACAGCTGCAGTATGTGTTCTGGCTGTTACTGGCCGGCTGTGATGTGCTTTATTTTCTTTCTTTTTTTTTAAACTAGTACGGTCGCTGTAGTGTGATGAATGGTGAACATGGGATAGCCTACACTACTTGCTCACAGGCGTTGGAGTCTTGGAGAGAGTGAATGAACTTTGATTGTTAGAAGCCCCAGTAGATAAATGATTGTCAAATCGTTTTCCTACGTCTTTTAACCGAGTACCCTTAACTTTTGCAAAATATACAGGATACCCTTATGGTTAGAATGCACCATGAAACCATGTACCCTGAACTTTAACAATGTGCACATTGTGTTATTACTGATAGTGTTAATTTAAACCTCAATTCTTTCATCTTTCTATTTGATCCCCTTTTTCTTCTTCAATCTAAAAACACTATTGATACCATCTCTTTGGCACAACCACCCCAAATTGTAACACAATTTATGTATACATATGAAAAAAAAACACGGGTAAATCAAATTGAATTCAATAAGAACAATAAAATGAAAGCAACAAAAAAACCCAAAAATCCCAAATTTCAGATAAATAAAATTAGAGAAAGAGTTGAAACCAAAAAAAAAAACATCAAAATAATTCTCGTTAATGTGGTAGTAGTAATGGGAGTAGTAAGAGGGATAAATATGTTACTACAATAAGAAAAGTTTTAACTACAACAATTGCATCAATTCTCAACATTCTTCTTTTACAAATACTATTAACTAGGGGTGTGCACGGTCTAAGACCGGTTCGACCGGAAGACCGAAATCTCCGGTTTTCTTGGACCGGACCTAATTTTCCGGTCTGGACCTGTTTTTGGACCGGTTGGACCTGATTTGTAGTTTTGTCAATTTTTTTATTAAAAAAAATAATTATTACTTTAAAAAAATATTATTTCCCTCTTATTTACATTAAGTATAAAATAAAATTTAATGTTATATAAAGCACAAATAAATTATATTTTAGCTAAAAAAAACCTTACATTTATTAAACTTCTACAATTATCAACTAAATATACTAACTTTTTCAAGGAATCCGATCCAACAGGTCCGGACCTGAATTTTCTGGTCTTAGACCGGACCGGAAACCCAAACCACATATTTTAGTAGACCAAGGACCGACCGGAATTGCCGATCGGTCCGGTCTCTCTAAATTCTTCTGGACCGATTATGCACACCCCTAACTACAACTATCATCTCTCCTAATCCACCTTCCATTACCCTCATCACCCTTGCCCTTCCATTCTCACTTTTGGTCTCATCATTTAAACTAATTTTTATTGCATTTACATGATTTGTTCCCCAGTTTTTCATTTTGTTATTTTGTTTTCTTTAAGGTTTTGTTTTTGCAGATGTAAAACTTGTGCTTACCTATAATGGCGCTATAAAAGCTATTAGTTGTGAGAGACTACGCCGATTGCTCCTAGTCACACTTTTTCATTTCTTTTTGTTTTTGTATTTGGTTTTAGATGTATGTTGAAATTTTTGTAATTTTGAAGTTTTTTTGTATGTTATTGTAGTTATGAATTTATGTTATAAATACGCAGTTTCAAAGGTTTGCTCTAGTTAAATTATTGCATGCTGATTATCGTTATTGATGGAGGTGAATCGTAGTCACATCTTCCTTCTATAAGGTTGTCATTGCTTGTTTTTTTTTTTTTTTTGGCCATTGGGGTTTGTTCTCCATTTGTTTGAACAATATAGAACTCAAAGACTTTGCTCTTAATAAACAGTGCCCTTAATACAGGCTCAACATGTCATTGGTAGCATATGACTATTAAAACGATAAAGGGATATAGTTTAAACATTTTTGAGAACAATACATATATACTCCCTCAGTCTTTTTTACTTGCTATATTTACTTTTTCAATCTCCCAAGACGTAACTTATAAAATTCATATCCCGAGTTTGGTATATAAAAAAATTATAAATAGACTTGAACGAATCAAATAAGATCTCATATGACTATGTTTTTCGTTACGCATTAATCACCAAATTGAGTCAAAGTTGCACTGTGAATAGTGTCAAAAACTATAATGTAGCCACTAAAAAAAGACCGACGGAGTATTAAAAATAACATATGAGACATTAAACATAGTTAGTTGAGTTGGTGGTAAATGGCTTAGATGACATAAGAAAGGTCATGAGTTCAATACTCATTGCAATTAAATTTTTGGGTATATTGACATAATGTATTATTTTTTGCATACATGGTGCAAAGTTGGTGAGACCTTGTACACATGCATTATGTTAGCGAGATCTTGCCACGTGGCGTAATACATATGAAAGGTGGGGCTTACGTGGCGTATTAAAATTGTTCGAAACGCCTTTTGATATATCATATGACTGCTTTATCACTATTCAAAATTTTCCTTCCTCACTAACTCCACCATCACACTTCATTTTCTTTACTCTTATTTCCACAATGATGAGCCTGAATTAATTAATGATATCTACCATATGAAACACAAATTGGATCGATTTTCAATTCCTAATCCATACATCTATGGACCATCAACCACCTATTGTCGAGAATCATCATCAAGTACCATCAACCGCCATATTCAAGTAGTGTCGACCGTCATTGTTGCCATCGCCATCGCCATCACCATCACCGCACAGTTGATCATCTATTAATGGTAAAATATGTAATCAAACAAACTAAATTCAGATTTTAAGAAACGAATTTGAGAGGTATATACCAAAAGAAACGTATAACTGTATAAACATATGATTTGAGTCACTTGACTTTTATTTTTCTTTTCTTTCTTTTTGTTAAGGGTTGAGTAATAGTTGTAAACACCAACAAGAGTTGGATCAAGTGGTAAGCAGCTTGATGCCAACATGCCGCTTAAGAGAGGTCTCGGGTTCGAGCTTCACCGAATACAGAAAACTCTTGTTGAGAGACTCACTCACCATAAGTCAGGTGTGCAACACTGGTCAAATCCGGATATAGTAGGAGCTAAGTTCCGATGAATCGGGTGGACATGCGTAAAAAAAAACAGAGTAATAGTTGTAATCATTATTATGTTGTTAAGTTTTGGTTATTGGGAATTTAGTATATAAATTCACATTTTCATTTTGGATTTTGTATGTTTTTATATAAAATATCTCAGAGATAAATTTACCGAATTAATTACACTAGTGGAAAAAAGGTCATTTGCTTCGGACAAAACCCCCTTTTTGCTCCGATTTCGGAGCGGAGCGAGTGTACTCCGGAGATGCAATATCTCTTGGGATTTTTTTGCTCCAGTCACAACCGGAGCAAAAGGTGTGACTTTTTGCTCCAGTTGTTTAAATGATTGGAGCAAAAAGTGTGTTTAATTCCCCACCAAATAAAGGTGACCTTTTGTTCTGGTCGTTTAAATGACCAGAGCAAAAAGTCCGTTTCCCACCCAAAAAAAGTGACTTTTTGCTCCGGTCGTTTAAATGACCAGAGCAAAAAGTGTGTTTCCGTGCACAAAAATGTACTTTTTGCTCCGGTCATTTATAAAACTGGAGCAAAAATAAGTCCACAAGTCAAAAGTTTTCCATGCCTTGTTCTTTAGACCATGGGGAGGGTCATCGCGTAGGGTGAGTATGCTTGGCTTAGAACGAAACTCCAGTAAAGGCCAACAACTGCACTCCGTAGAGTCTTACAAACCCAAATCACCGCGTTCTCATCGACCAAGGTGAGGTGCGTCGGCGTTAGGTCTTGCACCAGTTTCATGGGTTCGGGGAGGAGGTACCTCCAAGTCAAGTTGTCCTCTACTATATCTCTTTTGTAATCTCATCATGTAATATCGAGTAGCATTACAACATTTTTAGTCCTTAGGAGCGCACCACAAAGTGCTTACCAGGAGAGTTAGGTTTAATGCACACATCGTTTGCTAAGATTGGTAATCACATCGTTTAAGTCATATTTATTCCTATCCAAATGACCTCGTCTTTGAAAATTCCCGTTGCCAAGGGGATGCCCAAAATTTCCTCAAACAGATCTCTAATTCTATCTTTGTCCCACCTTCTGCTATCCCTGGTTAAACTATTAACCTTTAGACTGCTCGCTTTGGAAGCAATATTAGTATTATTTTGTCTAAAACACGATTCCTTCCCATTAAGCCATGGGTGACCAATCTCCGCCCGGTTCGTTCCCATCACCAATGTTCCAAGAGCATCCCTCAACTAAGATGTTGGGACCCTATTTAATCATGTTCCACCCCCAAGACCCCACTGTCCTTTATTGCCAAGTTTTGTTCATTAGGGTTTTCTGGTCCAGTTTGTACTTGTCCTTTTAGATTTTACTTAGTAAGAGATTGGTATATTTTATAATTTTCCACCCTTGGCTTGCCAATAGGGTTTGGATGAAAGTTCCAGCGTCTCGAATTCCTAACCCACCCCCCTGTTTCCCTTTCGTGATGAAATCTCAACTTTTCCAGTGGATACTCCCTTCCTTCCTCGCACCCTTCTAGAGGAAACTTGCTGTTAAACTATTCATTCGGTTAATGATAGACTGAGGGATTCTAAAAAACGAAAGGACATGATTACCAAGGGAAGATAAGATTGATTTAATTAGGGTTAAACGACCCGCGAACGACAGAAAAATATTATTCCAGCTGCCAAGACGCTCCTCCATACAGCTAATGATATTAGCGAACATCTCTTTTTTCGAACTTCCAAAGTCCGAGGGAACTCCCAGATAAATACCGAAGGAATCCGAGAGCGGCATTGTAAAGAGACTAGTCAACTCTTTACGTTTCGGAGTTGAGGTGTTAGGGTTGGTGACCAACATGCATTTTTCCAGATTAACAATCTGCCCAGAGAGCTCACAGAACTTATCTATCGTACGCTTAAGCGCTAGAAACGACGCTTTAGTAGCCTCAAAAAAGAAAGTCACGTCATTAGCAAAGAAAAGGTGCGAGATATGAGGTCTCTCCCTACTTAATTTAACCCCCTTCAGCACACCCTTATTGTCCAGGCTTTGCAGATTCCCTGAGACTGCTTCCATACGGAGGAGAAACAAGTAAGGAGATAAGGGGTCACCTTGTCTTAGACCACATGAAGGCTTGAAAGGAGTTAGCGGGTTGCCATTAAGAAGGGCCGAGTAAGTAACTGTGATCACACATACCATGATTAGGTTCATGAAATGACTCGGGAATCCCATCTTAACCATAACCTTCCTTAGGAAAACCCAACATATTCTGTCATAAGCCTTGCTCATGTCAGTTTTGATAACAGCTTTACTCTTCTGTCCCTTTTTGCAATGTCGAACGTTCTCCAAAAGTTCATGGGCTTTCCTTGTACCTTTACTTAGATGATGATTCAAGAGTAACATTTTTAAAAGCAGCAATTTTGATTC
>PYUH01000297.1:0-102563 GCA_016808085.1 Suaeda aralocaspica
TCTACAGAGAAAAAAAAAATGACTTTCTTGATTTATGAACAATTCAATCAATAAATTTCCAAAAGTTAGATGAAAACAATATATAAATTTCCTTACCTTATAATGTGGTCTACAGCAAATTGAATGACAGATCTAACTTTAAGATTTTGAAGCAGAGTAGAGAGAGAGAGAATTTCATAGTTGGATATTTTATTTTTTTTGAAAAATTCAGAAGTTGGATATTGTGAGGGTGCATATATCCATTTGAGAGTGCAACAAGAAAGGAAAAAGTGGGTCAACGCCGGAAATCCTTAGTTATGGTTCTCAAGTGCTGTGTGGATGCTGTTGTTTATGGTTTTGTTATAGGAGTCAGCATTCACCAAAGTTTGTTTGAAATTGTCATATCATAGTTATACAAGGTTTTCAGATTTTGTGATGTTTCTTCTCTCTAATACAAGACTGCTAATACATTTTGCTTTGAATTTCTCTTTTATTGAAATTTAATCTAATTTATATGTACTGTACACTATTATGGGTTTGTAGTAATAAGCTTAGTATGGTAATGGCTTACTGCACTTGTATCTCATGGGCTGTTTATCCAATTTGAAGATTTATCTGTATGCTTTGGCCGTACAAGGTTTACAGATTTCTGTTTATTAAAACACAAAATATATACTCCGTAGCAGCTTATCAGCTTCTTGCTACTTTTTCATTATTCTTTAATGTCGGTTATTTAATTATGTATATTCTAATTGGACCTGTTATTTATCATTTATATTTTTATGTTTTATTTTGTTGATATCTCATATTAAGCTCCTCCTGTCTGCCCTATCAGACTCTTTCGTGATGCAAACAGAAATTGAGAAAGCANAAAACAGAAATTGAGAAAGCAATCCGACATAATGGAGATTCAGCAGTAGCGCTTCTTGATGGGATGATGAGAAGCAAGCTTAATATACTGACCTCAGCAGTCACTAAGCTATTCCCTGAAGGACTAGTTAAGCCTTTTCGAAAGAACTATCTTTCGCTGATGACACTTTCTGGAGCAAAAGGTGGCACGTATGTTTGTTCATTTTTTGAGTATCCTTTAGATTTTTTTGTCTTCATGCTTGGGCATTTGATCTTTGTTTTTTCCACTAATGATTAGTTTATGTATGTTTTAGTGTTAGATAAGCAATGCTCATTAAGACCATGGTGTATATATATTACGTGCAATCTGGTGCTTATCAATTTTACATGCATACTTATTCCAAAGTCAGCTTCTTAATAACCTGTAAAACAACACCACAAACCAACCTTCCCGACCCACATTTACCACTTCCATTCCTTCTCTTCCCTTTCCCTTTGCCACTCGCTAGCCTAGCCCCGACTGCAGCCCCTTTCCAACTGTTTTCTGATGAGATCTAACTTTTTTCATGAACCATTCTAGTTACTGTACTTGGGCACATAACCAACTGTTAGCTTCTAAGCAAAAACTTGTTTCATGTGTAATTTGGCTGTTAATATACTTCGTATTTGTTGCTTAGTATTTTCTCTTATTGTTTACTCAAATTAAGAAGCCTGATGGTGTTTTGCTTGGTGCAACTTGTATGCTGAGCTAGTTTTGAATCTGATGTATTTTTAATTGTATGGGCCAAATTTTATTCCTAAAAATGGTTTTGAGGTTACTTAGTACTAGTAAATGTATTTGCTTTTTGGCAAAGACAAAGTTATATATTACATATCGCGTAGGCCTGTAGTCTATTTGGGAAAACTAGTTGTAAGCAACGCTACACATTTCTACTTAGCTTGCAACTATAAGTTATATTCAAGCTCTATCTTTGTTATACAAGTGCGTGCGTAGGCGCATTCATCTTGGGCTTTCTGGTTATTTGACTTGTTTTTTAAAAAATTTTGTTAGCTGTGCCTGTACCTACGAGAGGCATAAGGCGCACACGCCTTTTGCGCCTAGGTGCACATCTCACTTTTAAATCTAAAATCTCTGTAGGAGTACGACTCTTTAGTCACTGTGGGAGAACGGAAGCTTGTAAACTATGATCCTATATTAGCGTTAATATATATAACCTACTCAAATTGATTAGAGTGTATGATTTAGGAACCCTTAGCAGATTGGTCTAACCAATGAAACCAGGCTGGATCTCCAATTAAAGTACCACAATACCCCCAATTCAAGTATCCTAATTTCACTTATGATTACTTGTGGTCTCACTTATATTCGTTAATCAATTGACTTTTAATTACCCATTTGGAAAAAAGGCCTTTGAGTTTGTGCAACCTAAGGTGTTGCAAAACATGAACAGTACAAAGGTGAACCCCTTATAAATTAAATAAAAACAAAACTTCAATATAGGAAAATTAAATATTATTCAAATCATATGATGCCTATCTAGGATGGAGTTCCAACTTTAAAGCAAAATTTGTTTGTGACGTAATTGGGGAGAAACGGTACAGATGTATGTGATGAGAAGAGAGAGAGAATAACAACTGAAAGGAAATAAAAACGTTTGTTGCAAATACTTTGTAGCATTTAGTGATGAGAATGTTGCAAATGAAATGAAACAAAGGAATTTATTTTAATATCTACCATTGCACGCATTTCACTCAAGGCAGCATTCTGCATACAGTTTTCTTACCCTGTATCAAATTGAATTTCGAATTGCACTTGTTCACCCAATGTAGCGTTCTGCATATTGTTTTTCTTAACCCGTTTCAACCTAGTAACATTGGTCTTACAAACTTGTGTTGCAGTTTGTTGCTGTAGGATTGCTTGAAAATATTTACTGTCTTTGCATTGCTGTTTAAATTATTAATTCAAGAAAAAAATTAAGAAAGCAATCTTCATTTAATTATGAAGATTGATTTCATAAAACATCCGTACAGAGAGGATTAGGATCCATATTATTTTGTCACCACATTCTCTTTTCCCCACATTCATTATGTTGATAAATTCTTGCTTTGGTACACCCACCCTGCCACCGCGCGACTGCAGTTTTAACCGTCTCTTTTCAATAATACCTGTGGTTGCAACACCCTAAGGTTGAAGGCAGCTGGAAATTAACGGCTTATCATTCTAAGTGCTTTCTGTTGAACCAAGTGCATGTGCTGAGTTTTATTGATGAAATTCTGAAGATGTGTATTGTGTAAGCTCATTAAGTTGGTCTTTCAGAAAATGATTGCAATAAGCTTTTTAACTGCGAATGCTTCACTCTGTTGAAGTAACGCTATCATTTCTAAGATAGTGATGCCAATCAAGAAACTACTTTGTATTACATTGCAATAAACACTGCAAATGCGTAAGTAGTATATTTCATTTAGAAGCACAACCCTTGTATTGCATGGTAGCATTAGAATTGAGATCGGCACTCAGGCACATACAATTTGTTATGCATGAGTTGTCATTATTTTTAAGCCCTGTAGCTGTTCCTATGTCTTCAGCTATCTTATAATACCTGAGCTTGATTTGACTGATCAATGCACTTTACATTTGGCAGTTAACTTCCAACAGATCTCTCTGTTGTTGGGACAACAAGAGTTGGAAGGGAAGCGTGTTCCTCGGATGGTGTCTGGGAAGACTTTACCTTGCTTTGTTCCATGGGACGTTCAGCTCGGCTGGAGGATTTATCAGTGATCGTTATCTTACCGGGCTCGCCCCCAAGAATTTTATTTTCACTGCATGGCTGGTCGTGAAGGGTAAAATCAGTTAGTTACTAAACATCTTAGACGTACGACTATTCTGGATAATCCCCAATGGCACCATCCCATCCCACGCCACACCTATAGCATGTGATGAAAAACTCATTCATGCAAGATTCTAACTGGAGAAACCATTCTGATTATATGTATATATCTTTTAAGTCTTTCATACATGATACGATTGATTCTAAACCTAAGTTTTATAGAAGTATATTGAGGGGAAGAGTCCATTGTCTTTAGCCCGAGGTCCCCCACCCCCATTTCCCCTCCTCTCCCCCCTGTAATATTAGTAGTTGTTTAAGCCAACTTTATCCACATTTAAATATTCATTTAACTCCTAGGATACGGGTGCGGTTACTAACTTATTGTTGATGTATTCTGAACTGAGATTTAGGAAGAATGTCCGTCTTTTTTTTCAGCATTGTTCCTTCTTTTCCCCGCTTTCCTAATGCATGTGCTTTCCTTTTGTCCACACAGATTAGTTGATACAGCTGTCAAAACGTCTCGCAGTGGATACCTGCAGAGGTGCTTGATAAAAAACTGAGTGTGTTACTGTTAATTATGACTACACAGTTCGTGATGCTGATGGATCGTCATCCAGTTCCGTTATGGAGAAGATGGGATTGATGTTCATCAGAAGAACTATGTGGAAGAATTTGAAGCATTAGCATTGGTGGACTGTGGTTTTGTCTAATATATATCTTGAGTTTTTACCAACGTAAAATAAACTTCTCTTATGATTTTTTTTGTGGAATTTCCTTCCAGAATCAGTCGCTGGTTGTTAGCAACAATCCTTTATGTCAAATCGATGATCCTTGCTTATCAAAATACATTGAAGAGGATAATGAAGTTCCCAATCAACTTGTCAAAAAAGCTATGGAATTTTGTAATATTCATGCTGCAACACTTAATTATCCAAATGCACACTCGAAGGACCATTTGAATTTTCTAAGGTTGGTCAAGAACAAGTATTACATGAGTCTTGCTCAGCCTGGGGAGCCTGTTGGAATTATTGCAGCTCAGTCTATTGGAGAACCGTCGACACAAATGACGTAAGTTCTCTATCTTTCCTTGTTGTGGGGAAACCTTTTAATAGTATGTGTTTCTATCCGTAGCAAAACCAGTGAGTGTGTGGCATGAAAGGATATTTGCATCTACAGTGGTTTTGGTAAACGTGGTTTAGTATGGGAATCTGGGTAGAAGTGTGCAAGTAAGAGAAGTCCTTATTTTAGCTTTTTTTAACGTACATCTGAGAAAACCTGTGGAATTACTTTGGTTATTTTTTGCCTATATATATTGTTTACCAAAATGTTCCCTTCAAAATGATAGAAAACAAATAGAAAACTAAGCAATTTTTCTTTTTATCAAGAATAATTACCTTTATTTTCCATATTCATAGTTTTACTTTGTCTTCTAAGCAACAAACAGCAAGTGAAAATTGAGATTTACATAACTTTATGAAGATTTACTAATACGAAGTTATACATAATTTTATTTTTTCACACATTTTCACATTAAATTGGTTTTCAAACACACTGAAGTTCAGGTAGCTGTTGAGGCATGTTTATATTCATAAGATAAGTTGAAGGATTGGTCTTAACTATAGTAACCGCTTACAAGTTATGTAGGTTTCATATGTGCGTTAATGCAATGAGATACGCTAAGGAACCAAAGCCCTTGATGGATCTACAGTTCATCTACAGCGCAAGAGAGTTACTGCAACTAAATAAATTGTTTTGCTTGATGCAAGCTATGTGCAATTGTTTTGTGATTACTTTGAAACATCTGATGACATCTGACAATTATCTACTAGTTAATAAGAAATAAAATTTGTTGAAACATCTGATAACTTGTATGCTAGATGCTTTTCACCACAGATATATTGTTCATTCAAAGATCAGAAAACTAGCATATGATTAATAAAAATGTGTTTTTGCTTAGTTGTGACTGATCGAGGCGTTCATCTCTTCTAAATTGTATTGAAATCTTCTAATTTTTAATTATTCCAAATTTGTGATTTATAATCTCAGAGTGAATACTTTCCTTTTTAAATAAAGAGGAAATTATTTTTGTCGAAAGTTGAAACATATGATAACCAATAAAGCTGTTAAATTCTTTTTAAATGCAGGATAAGCTCAGAAAAATTATTAAATTGTTGGATTAGTATTATGGATTTGGCTCATGTTAAAACTTATAGGAGGTGTATTCGTGTATGGTGGAGAGAGTTTTGGGGGAAAATGAGAGTTTTGAGAGAGTATAGTTTTGACCGGTTAAAACTCTAATTTGGGTGTTTTGTGAGAAAGATGTTGAAGAGAGTTTTGTGCCAAAACTCAAAAAAAGAAAAGGCCGGGATGAGGAGCTTTTTCATTAGAGTTTCGGAGAAAATTGAATGAGTATTTTTCTAACTTAAGTCTAACCAATTATTTTAAAAAAATGTTACAAAAAACAATGTCCAATGTCATTTCACAAAACAAAAAAGTACAAATGGGGATTTTTTTGGCATTAACCTAAGTTCTCTATTACATATATCTTAATTAACTAGAAACCTTACATCTGCATTTACTCATGGTTATGCTGAAATAATGGTATAATCATATTAAGTAGTGCTCTGTTTGTGACCTATTTTGCCTCGTCTGTCTAAATGTTTCCCATGGCGTATTTAGCCTAGTTGTCTATCCTATTCTTTCACCACAGATATGTGTTCATTCAAAGATCAGAAAATTAGCATATGATATAATAAAATGTGTTTTTGCTAGTTATGACTGATCGAAGCGTTCATCTTCTTTAAAATTGTATTGACATCTTTGATTTTTAATTATTCCAAATTTGTGATCTATAATCTTAGATTGAATACATTCCACCATGCTGGTCGAGGAGAGATGAATGTGACACTGGGTATTCCACGACTACAAGAATTTTAATGACTGCATCAATTTCCATTAAGACTCCAACTATGACTTGTCCTTTGCTTAAGTGCAAGGCAAAGTAAGTTCTCCTTTCTTTTCCTTGAATTTAATTTCTGTTCAGCATGAGTGTTGATACTTGGATACGGATGTTGGATAATGTAAATGAATGTGACTCATATATCGGAATTCCAAACTGTACAAAGCAAGATAGGCAGGAAAAAAAGTTCAATGCAGAGTGAAAGTCATGATGTAAATTTTAGGAGTTTTGAGTACAGCAATATATTGGTGATGACTCTCTAACGTATAATAAAATGGACTTTTTAGGCATTAGGTTGTGTAATATAATTTGCATTTGTAGGTAGATTCCACTCTTCCGGATCTATATCTATACTTTATTTGATAAGAATGACTTATGTTCTTTCTTCCAGAAAGTGTCTTCGATTAATATATTTGTCATTTTCAGGGATGATGCAGACCAGCTTGCTGCAAAGTTGAAGAGGATTACAGTGCTGACTTAAAGAAAATATGGAAGTCAGCATTGTGCCATTTGCCATTGATAAGCATGAAATTTGCAGTATTTACAAGCTAAAAGTAAACCTTTATGATCTGACCTATATCCTCCTCATACTGATATAACATACAAGACTGTCACATACCCTGCTAGATAAGTATTTGAAGGAATTGGAAGCGGCAATTAAAAGTCATTTGCTTTTGCTTTCAAGAATTTCTGGAATAAAATCTGAGTTGCAGCCAAAAGGTTCAGCTGGTGATGGAGATGGGAGAAAGTCGCGTACAGATGATGATGATGATGATGATGATGACGATGCGACGACAAAGATGATGATAATGATGCTGGCCATGAAAAAGGTGCTGATGGTCTCAGCTCAAAGACTAAGAAAAGGAAGCAGCAAGCTAAGGTACAGATGAGGTGGAGTACGAGGATGACTCAGAAGAGGAACTTGAGGAAGCAAAGTCTNCAAAGTCCGTAACTGAACGTGAGGATGAAGTGGAACTAGATGAGGATGAAGATGGAACAGGAACTGTGGAGCAAGATCTATTTAAAATCTACTCCGGCTCTGATTCAAAAGAGCAAAAGAAAAACTCAGAAGCTAAAGAAGAAATTTTATCGGATATGGAACTTGCAATATATGTTGCATGTGATGGATTATGTTTTGAAGTTCATTTTAAGTTGATAAATGAACCACATATGTTGCTGGCACAGGTATGCTATGGTGATTGTCATTTGTCAAGATTTCTTTTGTTTTTACTTTTCATTGTCTTAGGTTAGCATGTGGTTGAGTGTGAAATTACTTAGGTGAGCATTTGAGAAACGGCTGCCTAATGTTTTTTATAGGTCAAAAACCTTTTTATAAATGATGAAGCTTAACTAGTATAATTAAACTCTTTTATATTTATCATATATAGTTTTAAAACGCTCTTACAATTCTTTTATATTTTTAAGAAAATATTTCTAGTTTTACCTATTTTTGCCTTCATTTATGCGATACTTATGAGAATCTATGTAAAAAATTACAATAAGATTCAACACTTTTTATATAAAAAATAATATTATGTTTATCAATCTCCCACAACTAAATTAACTAAGATAAATGAATTAAAATAATGTATTGTTGATATAAATTTGGTGGTTGTTTCTTATACTACGGTTGAGTGCTGTGAGACAGTAACTAAAGTTGTTGCCTTGGTGACTGCTTTGAACCTAGCTACTCTTTAGATGTGCTATAATGACTTTGGAACTGGAGAAACTTCATTTTTAGTATGGCAGGAACTCAATAAGATCAGCCATTTTTCTGGTATTAACTTTTGGGGAGGCCTAGGATTAAAGCTTACTGAAATTGTATTTTCCATGTTATGCCCTCAGGTCATAATAGAACTAGATTACCATATAATTATTTTTTGGGTCTTCCTAACTCATCGAGCAACTACCTCACAAAGATCTTCCTTTATCACTCACCTACAAAACTCTAGCCACTCTTTCAACCTCCTTAACGGTCATTATTGTTATCCTCTTATATGACCAAACCATCATCCACTTCCTCGGATTTATTACTCTATTTTTTTCATTGTTGCTATAATGACACAGATTGCTGAGAAGACGGCTAAGAAAGTTTATGTCAAGAATGCTGGCAAGATTGAGCAATGTAAAGTAGTAGAGCTTCATTTGGATGATTCTGTAATCAGGGTAACCGATGCTTAGAAAAGGTAAGGAATCTCGTCCTGCTCTCCAAACAGCTGTGTGGATTTTGCTGCTTCTGGGAAATGCAAGATAAACTTGATGTCAGGTTCATTAGTTCCAATGAGACATATATGCAATGCTCAATACTTACGGGGTCAAGCTGCCAGAGCTACTATAATAGCAGAGATCTTTACAGTTTTCGGCCATATGGTGTTTCTGTTGACATGCGACACCTGACCTTAATTGCTGATTACATGCACATACGGGTGGGTATAGGGCAATGAGCAGAAGTGGGGGTATAGTGAGTCCATATCTCCTTTTGGGAGATGTCCTATGAAACAGCTTCAAGTTTCTTACTGAATCTGCAGCTCGTGGAGAAGTTGACAACTTGAGACTCTCCTCTAGATTTGTCTTGGTTTGCCTGCTAAAGTGGGTACTGGTTGTTTCGACTTGATGCATGACTTGGAGTGTTAATGTGTAAAATTCCTGGATGCAACTGTGATGCGATAGCTTGCTGTTGAATTCGATTTGATAAGTCTGCATTGATGTGTCCAAATTTGTTATTCTTAGTTAAGAAAGGTAATGATTATCAAGTATTAATCTAAACATCAACTATAAGAATGGTCATAGGTTATGTTTTCCATGATCGATAAAAGATTAACGAGAGAATTAAAACGTGTATTGTGAGAAATGGTTTTAATTGTTAGAAATTACTTTGTTATAAAATAGAAAATTGGCTAATGAAAGAGTTCCTATAGAGACTTAGAGGATGTAATTTCAATTGGATATATTCTATGAGCCAATATTTCATTTTTATACAGTTGATAACTACTTTCAATTACGCTTAAAATGTTTTCTCATTAACAAATCTCACCTAGAAAACTTGATTTGGGACAAATCATAATTGGGGAAAAAACGCGTAATTTCTCTTGAGATCTTCTGGTGTTATGTGTTCATTCTTACGCATCTTGATGGATAATTCATTTTCCAAAATTAAGTTTAGTCCTCGAATCTCCACTTAAATTAACAAATTGTTTCAATATGAGCACTCATACTATGAGTATAATGGATGCATTATCTCTACTACATTCAAAATATATGTGTTTAAAGTTGGCTTAATCATTAGACTCGTGCCTTCTTGTTGTATATAGTGGAAATTAAATATATGATCATTTCATATGTCCTCTAACCGTTATAATTTTAAGGTAACATATGATCATCCTATATCATTATTGTCTAATTTTTTATGATTAGTAATATAAGATAACTAATCATATACATATATTTTTCAAAGTTCTTATATTTTTTGTTCTTTCATTTTTAATTTTTATGGGAGATATCCCATAGTTCTTCTTACCATAAGGAAATTATCTCATTTAAGATATATTATTATTCTTTCAACATCAACTACTATATTAAAACGCAAGGCGAAGAATTGCAATCCGCCACGTGGTGCCGCCTTAGCTTGGAAATCATTTTCAATGGTAAAAAATGTGTTTAAGAAAATGAACTTACGACCTTTGACATGTGAGACACTATATTTACCAATTAAGCTATATGTATTATTGTCAATACTTCCACAACAAAACTATTTAATATGTATATCATAAAAAGAATATCTCACTAAATTAATAATTCCTTTTCTACGTTGATAAATAAAACATGTGAAAAAGGATAATAATGAATATATTTTTTATGATAATTAAAGTTCATTTTATCTCTTTGACAATATCACATTGATCTTTTATTGGGACCATTAAATTCTTTTGAAATTGTGTTCAACAGTTCAAATGTAAAATCTATATTTTATTTCTTTATCAATAAACATATTAAACTCACATTATTTTCGCAATTATTTGAAACTTTTATATTGCAATTATCAAATATTTCATGGTTATCTATTATAAATATCTTAATATAACTCCTATTTGTTCACTTAACTTTCAGTTTATTACAAAATTAAATTAATTAAATAAATATATAATTAGAATATTTTTATTTTGATGAAAAGGCAAAAAATGAAAGAATCTTAAATGAAATTTTAAATGATTCGGGGCAACGCCCGAGAACCAAAGCTAGTTTCATATTAAATGCAAAAGAGTCTTACAAAGACCAATGCTGCATTGGGTGGTTTGAGGGTTATAGGTTGGTTCTGGTACTTTTTGCAAAAAATTGGACCACTATCTCTTTCGTCAATTTCAGTTACTTCATATCCCTTTCTTCTTCTTCAATTCAACAGAAGTGTGAATGGCTGTTGAGAATTATTGAAGAGCAAAATTGAAGAAATCCAATATTCACGTTGCTACTTATTTGAGTAATACAAAATGAAATCCCACTTCAATTGTGAAGAAAATCACAACTTAATTGGTTAATTTAAAGGTTACTATATTAAAAGATTGTTATAAGTAGGCCCCACAACGTGGGTAGACAGAATTACAACACTCTCCGTTACAAGGGGGCTATTTCAAAACAAAAGGTAACCATAGGTGGTTAAAAAAAAGTATTTTGATAAGACGTTTATTTCAAAGTTTTGAGAAAATAAAGGTGGTTATTATAAATTTTTCTAATTTTTTAAAATCTTTACTATCTATGTGGGCTTTCTTGTTTTAGAAAAATTACTTCATAGGTACCAACTATAGTCATCTCATTTCATAGGTACCAACTATAGACTATTCTACATAGATATCAGTAGTTCGTGCCGAATCAACTTGTTGTAGGATTAAAGAAGACACATGGCGTGATTTTATTTGCCATTGAATAAAAGAAATGGTCAACAACTCTAATTATGAATCTAGCTAAGCATTTTAGCCCATCACCTTTCCCTTTCTCTCTCCAACCTCCAGCCTGACCAGTTGGACAAATTATTAATGCATTCGGGAGTATATTTTAGTAATTTATTCTCTGTATATTCATTTGTTATAGGTAATGTTTATTTTCAATAAGTAATATTCGTTTTTCAATAAGTAATAGTTTTAGACAATATAAGATCAACACTTATTCATTAAACTTTTCTTATTGACTACTCAATACATCAAAATCATGCCAAATGACAGTATATACTTCTTTAAACATTAAATATTTATAACTAAAACTATGATATTCTTTTTTAACTAGTGTTCTCTATGAATATGTTATGTTTTCAATTTAAATGATATTCATGTAATATTATACACATATATGTGCTCAAATTTTCAAATCGTAATATTCACTTTCCACTTTGAAAATGCAATAGTAATCTCTTAATATGTAATATTTTTTATTCATTCATGGAAATGACTTAATTCACCAATACATCATTCTGAATTCTGTATTCTGCCATGAATTTTGGACTAATAGTAAGTTTAATAAAATTAAAGTAATGCATAGTTTGAAACTAAACTAATTTTGTTACTTCAACATAGTCTGAGATTATAGTTATTCTTTGATAACTAAAATCAGTTGTGTTTGATTTTTTAGTGTCATCTAGTATCAATGATAATGTTCAAGTTAATGAGTTGCTCAACTACCAAAATACGGAGGATGAAGATGTCCAACAATCTAGTTCATCGGCGAAAGAATCATCAGCAAAGCAGCGTAAGCGCAAGAAAAACAGTAAAACAATCAACCTCTTCTGGGAGCAAAGCTGGCACAACGATTTAGAGGAAGAATTGGTCCACATGGTGGAATCACTTTGATAAAATCCGTTATGATCCTCCCATTGCTGAATGTATGTATTGCAATGCTCATGTTGGATGTGATAGTAAAAATGGCACTGCTCCCTTATCAAATCATGTTAGAAGATGTAAAAAGTATATACCCAATATGTATATGAGCCAAAAACGAATTGATTTAGAAACAAAAACAATAAAACATTAATAAATTCTGATGGAACCACTCAAACTTACGCGGTTCCTAAACTTTGGCAATTTGATCATGATTTTTGCAGACAAAAACTTGCTAAAATGATTATTGTGGATGAGTTGCCATTTGCTTTTGTTGAGCGTGAAGGTTTTCGTGCATTTTGTAAAGTTCTAAATCCTCAATTTCTTCCTCCTTCACGCACTACAATCATTAGAGATTGTTATGGTCTTTTTCTTTAAAAACGAAATGAGTTGAAAGATGTGTTTAAGTATCTAAAATCTAAGATTTGCTTGAGTACTGATTGTTGGACTTCTAGTCAAAACTTAGATTACATGTGTTTGGCAGCTCATTTTATTGATGATAATTGGGTGTTGCATAAGAGAATTATTAACTTTTGTCTTATTGTCGGCCATTCTAGGGCAATTATTAGTAGAACTGTTGAGAAATGTTTGAATGAATGGGTTTTAAAGAACATTTTGTCTGTGAATGTGGATAGTGCATCTTCTAATGATCTTGCAATTAATTATTTAAGGAGAAGGCTTAATATTTGGGAGTCTAGTGTGTTGGATGGTCAATATTTGCATGTGCGATGTGCGGCTCATGTGTTAAACTTGATTGTGAGAGAGGGTTTGAAAGAACTTGACTTGTCAATTATGAAAATTTGTTCTCTTGTTAGGTATGTTAGATCTTTGCCTGCTAGAATTTTAAAATTTAAAGAATATATAAAGGAAGAAAACTTGGAGAGTAAAAGTCTTGTTTGTTTAGATGTTGAAACAAGGTGGAATTCTACATTTCTAATGTTTGAATCTGCTATTTCTTGCTCATGAAAGATTCTAATTGTTTTAAAGAATTGAGAAAATTTGGTGGTGGTCCAAGTGAAGATGATTAGAAGAGGGTAGCCTCTTTGTTACCTTTCTTGAATATCTTCTATGATGCAACATTGAGGTTATCAGGTTCTCGATATGTCACTTGCAACTCTTATGTGCATGAAATTTATGGAACTAACTTGATGATTAAGAGTAACTTAGGAGATCAGAATGAAGGTATTAAGAACATGGCTAAAAACATGAAAGAAAAGTATGAGAAATACTATGGCAATGTTGAGAACATCAATGTCTAAGTGTGAAAAAGATGAATTCTGATGCCCCTCCTCGGGCGGATTCCTCCTTTTTCTTCTCAGCCCGAATTAGTCAAATTCATTTTTTCTCCGATTCATTAGGATATGAAAGAAAATACGACTTTCTTTTATTATTAATTATTAATAACCGCAGCCGTTTCCATCTGTTGTTCCCCTCCCAAGGGCCTCACCAACTAGCTAATCAGACGCGAGCCCCTCCTCGGGCGGATTCCTCTTTTTGCTCAAGCCGGCAGGCGTTTTATGTCATGAAAATATTTTAAGGAAAAGGTTCAAAAACATATTTATTTTTACTCAAAAGGAGAAATGCACTAGACCTTTTCAACTCTCTCAAAATGGAATCTATTCCAAACATATATGCCATGGTTCCTTACTTCGACAGAGGAATTGAACAGGGTTCTATGGTCGGCCCGTGACTATTTTTTCTTTCACTTTATCTATTGTGGAATAAACTCGGAAGAAGAGACTGATAAAGATCGTGAAGAAGAAGCTTATTCGAAAGAAGAAACTGAACATAGATAGATCACCTAGGTTCGGGTCCATAAGCAGTGACAATTTCCCTATGAAGACTTGCTTTCGCTACGGCTCATTTTTAGATGTAATTGAGGGGAAAGAGGACAATTAGATTGGGATTTTTTTTGGAGATTGGATGCGCTACATTGATGATAGTGACGATATTGATGCTGGAAAAGTTTTTCCTTTCATTTGTTTTTGTTCCAGCTCATAATCTGAACGAGTCACAATCATAGACTTTATTGAGATAGATAAATTATAAACCCCCTTCTCCCGTTTTGTATTCATAAAACGAGCTTGCGGCTAAGGCTGGAAAGAATAGGGGTTTTGATAACTCCATTCCATTCACCTGAAACCTTGGGCAACCAAAGCTCTCCTTACGGGGTTAGACGACCTACACCTGTTTGAACAGATTTAGTTAAACCCGTTTTAAAATCAAACTTTGCTGTTTAGCATCTTGGACTAGCCTTAATTGGCTTGAGCCTTAGTATGGAGACCTACTAAGTGAAAGCTTTCAAATTCAGAGGAACCCTGGAATTAAGAAAAATGTTATCATTGCTAACTCAAGAAGTCAAATAATTGATTGACTGGTGGATAGGTGCTCGAAAGACTTTCCATTCAAGAGTTCTTATGTGTTTCCATGCCTCCCCGAAAAATGGACAAATTCAATTCTCGTTATTCAATTCAAAGAATCTCCGTTCCAGAACCGTACCTATGCAGCTTTAACTTCTCTCGGATAACAGACGGAGATTGGCCCTCGAGTGCAAAGGCGGAAGAGGCGATCCCAGATGTGTCCATATCAATGGTGACTCATTATGTCGATAAATCATTTCTTTGTCACGAAATCGACAATGGATCACTTCCCTTTTCATTTGGGAGTATTGAATATAGGGCTGATAAGGCTATCGCACACCTATCAAAAATAAACCAAACCACTCTAACTAATATAGATAGGGAAGTAGGGATCGAATCCACAGGGAAGCAATTAAACCTATTAGTTCTAAAAAGTTTAAACTGTGCAAAGGGCCTTTGAGTGTTGAATTATGACTAAGAAATTAACTAAAACTAGAACTGAGTCGATTAAGGGAAGGAATTAATGACTAAGCCAATGACGTCGGTTCACCACAAATTAACAAATGAATTGCACACAATTAATTAACAGATTATCAATTTCCTTCAATTAAGGTCCACTAATTCTCTCGAATCTAGTCTCCTTCAAGACTCCTCTAATGGCTCTCGCTCACTTAGACTCGTTTTGCCTATTGTCCTTATGATCTAATTGTGGTAATCTTACCTCTCGGCATCGATTTCAACAATATCAAACTAACAATTAAACCTGGCCAATATTTAACTGAAAGCAATAAAAGTTGACAACAGGAATTCAAGAACATTAATAGCCAAACTAACAATTATGAGCAAAAGATCAAAAATCAATCCATAGATCCCCTAGTCCTAGAAAAGGAACTATTCACTCATAATTGAAAGCATAAAAACTAAATCAATGAAAGAAATTAAAGTCCTAAACATGATTAAACTAAACAAACCAACAAAAATCAAGAAAATAAAATCTAACATAAAACTACTAAAATTAAGAGCATAAATTAAAACTAATAACAAACAATAATGAAGAACAGTAATTGAGAATGAATGAAACCTGAATATTATTGATTGAATGATTGAATAATGTTCCACACTTAGAGAGAATTTTAGACTAAAACTAGGGTTTTTAAAATTGTAAAAAGCGTAAATGACAAATTAGGAGTCTAAACATTAAGTACTAAGCCTAGCACGAAGAAAAACACGCGGAAATCCTCCTTGGAGCCACCCGCCCGGAGGGGTCCGGGCGAGCAACCCTCACCAGGGCGGCTGGCTTCGACCCGGGCATGTGGCTTCGCCTTGGCTCGTTTTTCGATTTTTGCTCGTTCTCCTTAATTACTTCTTTAATTCTTCGTTTATCACTCCTAATCTTCTGTTAAGCTTCCCAAATGACTTCAACTCTTCACTAACTTCTTTAAGTGCTTCAAAAGGCTCGGAAAACAACGATAAATCATCGATTCCTGTAATATCTTATAAAAAGCACAACAAACACTCGAAATAGCAAAAGTTAGTAGAAATGGCTCAAAAGAGCAATATCAGAGCTAAAAATCAATCGAGATCGGGGGTAAAATACATGTCAAATATCAACTTATCAAACTCCCGCAAGCCAAACCTTTGCTTGTCCTCAAGCAAACAATGACTTCACCCCTTTAACTTTGCAAAACAAGATTAACTCAAGCAATTCCGAGTATGCAAGTTCCTCAACCAACCCATCAAAATCCCTGGACTGCCATCCACTTAAATTAAAATCAATAAGCCAACCATGTAAGAAATAGAAGTCGATGACTAGAGTAGCTCACTCGGTGTCACTCCACAAATAAAATTGAGCATAAATAATGAAGCTCGCCCTTAATCCCAAATAAGAATGCAAATGCAATAAGTGTTTGAATGCAAAATTTGAGAACCCAAACCCACATCTCACACCTCATGCAAGTGTTTAAGGGTAGTCACTCAATCCTAGTATGAAAGTCGACTCGAAATGCAAGTAATACTCCCTAGCTTTGGCAATTGACTCACTTCACAAAAACTAAAAGCATGCACATGCCAATCAAAAAGGTCTTTATAAGCTTGTAACGTGGCTAGGGTGATGGGTAGGATAGAATTTGGGATAATGTGGTGGTAAATGCGGGCTATACGCATGTAACAATCAAAAAACAAAATCAACATCTCCGACATCAACTCCAACAACAAACCAATTCTCATAGAGTCACATCACACCATAAAACTTTACATTTCAACTACTCCAAATATCACAAGCTTTTCTTCTTCAATATCTTTCCAATTCTTTTTTTTTTCATTTTTCATTTCTTTTTTTTTTTTCATTTTTCAACATTCAAGATTTTTTCTTTCAACTTAGGCTCACGACTCTTAATGATATGTCAAAGACGAAATCATCACACATACATAACTAGGACAATAAAAGATATAACATTTTAATTCTTCATTAAAACTAGCCTAGACATTGGTATGCAGAGCCTTAATGTGAGACCTATTATTAAACTTTAACAACAACCTTTTCACAATTTTTCAATCCTCCGAAACCTCCAACAAATGCAAAACAACAACAAAACAACTCTTCAACTCCCCCAAGCCAAGCTTGGTCATATATCAAATGATTAGAACAAGGCCAAATAGGGTTGTAATGTGGCTAAAATGCAAATGAAGGGTAAAAAGCTCAAAATAAGGACCAATGGAAAATTTGTGAAGGAATGCCTAAAATCTGAAAGCTCCTAAAAGAAATGAATGCCTTTTATCATTTGCGACATGTAACACACCAAAGCCAAGCTACTAGAGTCAAAAGCTAAAACATGGATCATACATGCACCAGGAACTAAGCACACATGAAAAGAAATAAGCATAGAAATAATGTATGCGGCTCAAATCCTCCCGTTAACACAGTTCAAGCCTCTACTCTACACATGGCTATAATGGCAAGATTAGAAAGTGTTTCAAGCTAAGTAAAGTTCAAGTCCAAGTTGGCAATTTCCGAAACAGAACTCATCACATGCCCAAATCAATCAAAAACATTTTTAAATAAAATGCGGGGTATACGGAAGCTAAGTCACCATTCACAAAGTTTCATCAAACCATTCAATCAATCAATCAACTAAAGCTAACTACCAAAAGCAAAATAAAAATCTAAACTATGAAAGCAGTACATTTTTTTTGGTCATGTGTAAACTCCTACTTCTAACAAGTAGTACAAACTATATGAATATCCTAAGAAAGCAATAAAAACTACACTAGAAAGCAATAAAAACTAAACTAAGAAAGCAATAAAATTACCTCCCCCAAGCCGGACACAGCAATGTTCTCGTGCTGAAGGAAGTAAGGGACTCCTCTTAGTCAGACTGGAGGAAAGTGTCAGTGTCCTCAATGGCACTATCATCATCACCATCATCATCATCACCACCACCTGCTCCTCCTGCTCCACTCTCCAGGGTTAAAGTGATACCATGAAGGGTGAGGGCCAGTAGAGGGCACTACGCCTGTACAGACGTATTGGTCATAGGTCGGGTACATGGCAAGACGGTGGTCCTTCTCAAAAGTAGTGAACTGATCCATCAACTGCTGCTGTTGTATCTGGAAGTTGTTGAACTGGTTCTGCAGCTAGTTCATCTGTACCTGCCATGGGGCAGGGTCCATAGGCGGTTGCTGTGGGGGCTGCTGCTGGGGCTGACTCGGCCCGCCACATCCCGAGGTACCTGCAGAAGAACCTGCACCACGACCATCCAAAGGTATAAGATAGGATTGCTGATCAGACAACAATCCAATCAGTAAAGCATTAGGGAGAGTAACAGAAACTCCCCTGGATGGTCCTATGTACCATCTGATGCGCCCCCATCCCTCAAATCTAGCCAATCACATCGGCTAAGATAGGGGACATCCAAGTATGGTCCTACCATACTCAAAGTTGGCCTTGTAGCATCTGCCAACATATGTCAAAAGGCCACCAAAAACAATATTGTTAATGGTTGGTTGGCCGAATCGATCTGTACCTGCATAAGTCTTACATTGAGTATGTAAGTGCATAGCAAACAGATGAGGAAGATGAAGACGGTAAGGAAATGTATTTTTAACTAAGTGCCTCCCTAGGCACCACATCTCTCTGGTATGAACCTTGTGCTGTTCGTACCGATCAAATATCGTCCCTGCAAGAAATCGGTGAGTAATCCTAGCAAAGGGCTAGTGGATCAGGTTAGCCTTGGCATGTTGCCAGTTAGTCAGATGCACACCTGTAAGAGAAAACCACCAAGCAACATCATCAAAGCCCTTTGGGCGTCTAGCACGCCCCCAACTGGCTAAATCAAATATAGCCCCAAAATCCTTGATCGTTTCATAACAATCGACATTGAACATCCTAAAATTGACACCTCTAACAGGTGCCTTGGGGTTGGGCCGGTCAATTTCAAAACTCGCCATAAACTCGTCAGTTATGTCGCGGTAAGTCGGGGCATCCATATTAAAAAACCTGTGCATACCCATAGACCTAAACAGTTCCTCAGTTTCATCATAAACTCCTAAAGTACGAAATAATTGATGATCTATGAAACAGGTAGGGGTAACATGCCGTAATTTTAACTTTTCAAAATGTACCTTTTGCTCCTGTGAACCAAAAGCTATTAACCCATAAGTAGAATTGCGCCCTAAACCTTGTGCTTCGTTCCTCGAGCTAGTTCCGACCCGTTGTCTCTTTGGTGCCATTGAAGAGTAGTAGGATGTTATGAGTAATTAAGGGGTGTGAGATGAAAGATTTTTTTTTAGTGAGATTTGTGGTGGGGATCTAAAAGAGGGTGGAAAAAGATTAAGTTTGGTGAAAATTTGAGTGAATTTGGGTGAGTAATGAGGGAGATATAGTAGAGAGAAGTTAGAGAATAATGGAGTTTTGAATTGTAGAGAGAGAAAGAGGAGATAAGAGAATGAAAGGTGAGAGAAGGAGGAAGGAGGAAGAAGAAGAAAGGGAGGAAAAGAAGGGACATGCGGGTAGAGAAAGGGGGCAGTAGCCGTTCGCCCGGACCGAAGCCCATTCGCCCGGATAGGGTTACTCGCCCGGAGGGGTCCGGGCATATGGCGTTTTTCAAATTTCTGCAAAAACAACTAAGGAGTCAGAATGCTGCTGCGCGCCCGGGTCGAGTGCTGTTCGCCCGGAAAGAACCGAAGTCTACTAGCCCGGACATGTGCTGTTCGCCTGGACCCACCCGGGCGGACGACATTTTATGCGTTTTTCGTCCTTTTTTCACTTTTTCACCTAAATTGACCTGTAATCACACCCAAAACACTTGGAAAAATCCATTAGTACCTCACTCTCCTCACCAATATTAAGAAAAGAGCTAGAGTCCCTACTAAACTATGAAAATGAAAATGAAATAGCTACTAAAAACTAAACTAACTACGGGTTGCCTCCCACAAAGTGCTTGTTTAAGGTCATTAGCTTGACCATGTCACCTCATAGCTCATAAGGGGTGTGGCTCTCGGAGATTGATTTCCTCAACCAGGCCAACAACATCACCTTCATAGTAGTGATTGAGGCGGTGTCCATTAACCTTAAATCACTCCCCTTTCTCGTTCTGAACCTCTACAAATCCGTACTTGCTCACCATGGTAACAATGAAAGGACCGCTCCACCTAGACCTCAACTTTCTAGGAAAAAGCTTCAACCTAAAGTTGAATAACAAGACCTTATCACCTGCTACGAACTCCTTTCTTACAATTCGCTTATCATGCCGTTTCTTAGTCTTCTCCTTATAGATCTTAGCACTATCATAGGCTCCCAATTGAAACTCATCTAGCTCATTTAATTGAAGTAACCGCTTCTCACCTGCAAGCTTGGCATCCATGTTGAGCTCCTTTACTGCCCAGTAGGCCTTGTATTCTAACTCAATCGGCAAATGGCACGCTTTTCCGTACACTATATGCCCATAATGCTTCATGCAGCTTGCTACTCCAATCTTTCCTTGACTTTGCAATCGTTTTCTCCAGGATAGCCTTGATTTTAGATTTGAAACTTCCACCTGACCAATGGTTTGTGGTGGGTATGCCAATCCTATTCTGTGGTAGACAACGTACTTCTCCAGCAGCTTATCTAACCTTTTCTCATGGAAATGCTTTCCCCCATCACTGATGACAGCTCTAGGGACTCCGAAACTAGGAAAAATGACCTGCTTAAACAACCTCAATACTGTGTTAGAATCGCAATGGGGGGTAGCAAGAGCTTTCACCCATTTAGAAACAAAATCCACAACAACTAATATGAAACGGTTTCCATTAGAGGATGGAAAGGGGCCCATATAATCAATGCCCCAAACATCAAAAATCTCAACTTCCAATATACCTGTTTGAGGCATTTCGTGCCTTTGTGAAATATTACCTGTTCGTTGGCATGAATCACAAGACATAATAAAGGCTCTAGCATCCTGTAGGATAGTGGGCCAATAAAAACTCGATTCGAGTACCTTAAAAATCGTCTTAGAAGGTCCAGCGTGTCCTCCATACGGTGATGAATGTCAATGTTGAAGTACACCATAGACCTTCCATTCCGGAACACATTTTCTATATAGACCATCTGCACACTCACGAAACAAGTTAGGATCATCCCAAAAGTATCGCTTCACATCATGCAAAAACTTCTTTTTCTGCTGGTAAGTCAAATCAGAGGGTAAGACACCTCCAACAACATAATTAGCAAAGTCAGCAAACCAAGGAGAATTTACACAAACTGCAAACAGATGTTCATCAGGAAAAGAATCATCGATGGGGGTAAAGATCTCCCCGTCATCATACCGTATCCTCGATCAGTGGTCAGCTACCACATTCTCTGCTCCCTTCTTATCACGAATCTCGAGATCGAACTCTTGAAGCAACAAAATCCACCGAATAAGCCTCGGTTTGGCTTCCTTCTTCCCAAGTAGATACTTAAGAGCTCCATGGTCAGTGTAAACAATAACTTTCGATCCTATAAGGTAAGCACGAAATTTATCTAATGCATAAACAATAGCAAGCAACTCCTTTTCCATGGTGGCATAGTTGACTTGAGCTTCATCCAAGGTCTTACTAGCATAATAAATAGCATGTAGGACCTTACCCCTTCTTTCACCTAAAACTGCACCAACTGCAAAATCACTAGCATCACACATTATCTCTAAAAGCAAATTCCAATCGGGAGATTGTATGATAGGTGCCAAAATTAATGCATTTTTTATCATATTAAAGGACTCAAGACATTCATCAGTGAATTTAAGCTCAGCATTTTTCAAAAGCAATTGAGTTAGTGGTTTCGCAATTTTAGAAAAATCCTTAATAAACCTGCGATAAAAACCAGCATGACCCAAAAAACTTCTTACCCCTTTAACAGTACATGGTGGCAATTGCTCGATTACCTGTATTTTCGCCCTATCCACCTCAATACCGCGCTCAGACACCAAATGTCCCAATACCACTCCTTCATTGACCATGAAATGGCATTTTTCCCAATTTAAGACCAAATTCACCTGCTCACATCTTTCGAGAACTTTAGTCAAGCTAGTCAAACAAGATTCAAAATCAGAACCATAGACACTAAAATCATCCATGAAGACTTCCATAATAGACTCTATGAACTCAGAAAAGATGCTCATCATGCAACGTTGAAAAGTAGCTGGTGCATTACATAAACCAAAAGGCATTCTACGATATGCAAAAAGTACCATAAGGACATGTAAAAGTGGTTTTGTCTCTATCATCAGGATGGATGGGAATCTGAAAGAAACCTGAATATCCATCAAGGTAACAGAAATACTTATTCTTAGCTAACCTTTCCAACATTTGATCAATAAAAGGGAGGGGGAAATGATCCTTTTTAATTGCAACATTCAGTTTTCTATAATCAATACATATTCTCCATCCTGTAACAACTCTAGTAAGAATTAATTCATTCTTATCATTACGAACAACAGTTGTTCCCCCCTTCTTAGGGACTACCTGTACGGGACTTACCCACTGGGAATCAAGCACCGAGTAAATGATACCTACATCTAGAAGTTTAAGAACTTCCTTCTTCACCACCTCCTGCATGTTAGGATTCAAACGACGTTGACCCTGTATACAAGGTTTATGACCTTCCTCTAAATGAATTCTATGCATGCAAAAATCAGGACTAATACCAGACAAATCATCAATAGTACAACCAATAGCCTTCTTATGAGACTTAAGCACAGACAAAAGCTTATCAAGTTCACTATCAGTAAGAGAAGCACTAACAATCATCGGATACAATTCCTTATCATCTAGAAAAGCATATTTCAAGTTAGAGGGGAGGGGTTTCATCTCAGGTTGGGTTACCTCCTTGACAGAACAAACCTCTTGAGGTAACTCAATAAATCTCCGGCTCTCCTCCGGATACAATTCCTCACCAGTAAGATCCTAGACCAAACTATCGGCATCAGCTGTACCTTCACCTGCACAAACATCAAGACAAACAACGGCCTCCAGAAGATCCTTTGCAATGGATCGAGGCATACCATCAATAACAATCTCATCAATGACATCAATAACATAGCATGATTGTTCCATCATAGGAATCTTAAGAGCAGCATTAAGATTAAATGTGACTTTATCATCCCCTACAGCAACAGTCAAACTACCATGTTTGACATCAATAACATCACATGTAGTGTGTAAGAACGGTCTATCAAGTATAATCGGGATGTGAGCATCCTCATCCATATCCAACACAACAAATTCAACATGAATAAAGAATTTCCTGACTCTCACCAGGACATCCTCTAAAATACCTTTGGGGTACTTCACTGTCCTATCTGCCATCTGCAAAGTGATGTTAGTGACCTTCAAAGCACCCATATCAAGCTTTTTGCAAATAGACAAAGGCATGACACTAACACTGGCCCCTAAATCACATAAAGCTTTATCAATAAACAATGGGCAAATGTTACAAGGAATAGAAAAACTTCTCGGGTCCTTCAGCTTAGGTGGTGACTTGTTTTGCAATATGGCACTGCACTCCTCTGTAAGTGTTACGGTCTACACCATATTTAACTCGCTTTCCTGCTTAAAATATCGTTCAAAAACTTAGTGTAAGTAGGAATTTGAGTCATCAAATTAGTAAAAGGACCTGCAAATTCTTCACAATATCAAAAAATTTACTGAAATGATTATCATTCTTACTCCTGGTCACCCTGTTCGGAAAGGGAAACCTAACTTGTGGCATCGGGATCGTATCAATCGATGTGTCATCTACCTTCTCCTTAGGTGCTTCAGCCTCCTTAGTTGGAACTGTCTCTGCCTCTAAGTCTTCAATCACTACATCATTGGTCTTCTTAGCTCCACCTGCAAAATCAGAAGTAACATCATCAGTAGGCATTTTTGGACCCTCATAAGTAGTTCCACTCCTCAAAGTAATGGCATTGACATGGTCCCTCGGGGGCTTCTGTGGTGCCTGTGATACTGGAGGTGTAGGTTGTGATGGAAGGTAGCCCGGTTGCCTTTGAGCATTTGATTGTGCAATCTGAGCTATCTGAGTCTCCAAGTGCTTGTTGTGAGCCTGCATTGCCTCCATATTTTTCTGCATCTGTAACATCATATTCTTCAACTCTGAAATTTCACCACTAGGTTGAGCCGGCAATGGTGGTGTTGATAATGGTGGCCTACTGAAACCTGGTGGGTGTAGTGGTACATATCTCTGCATTTGCTGGTGTACCTGCTAAGGTGGTATAGTTTGCTGAGGATTTTGCACATTGCTACTGTTCTTGTAGGAAAAGTATGGATGATCCTTCCGGCCCGGATTATATGTATTGGAAAATGGATTGTTCTTGTAGGCTTGGAAAGCATACACTTGCAGTACTGAACTAGTAAATGACTGGGAACTATGAACAAATGAACCACAGGAATCACAGAAAGGGTCAGTGCATCCCGAAAGTGCAGCTACAGGTGATGGTGGAGGAGCTGTAGTACTAATCTTATCAAGCTTCTGACTTATGACATTGATCTGTGCAGCTAAACTCTTATACCTATCATCAACTACATGTTTTCCACCCTTCTTGAAATGCCCTCTAAGGTTATCAAACTGTGAATTATGAGTAGCAATTTCATCAATCAGTTCATATGCAGCATCGACCTCCTGGTTCATGAATTGATCATTAGCAGCAGAATCCAACAAAGCTCGACTCTCATTACCCAAACCATTGTAGAATGATTGAACCAAAAACCATTTCTCAAGCCCATGATGAGGACACATTCTCAATAGCTCCTTGAACCGTTCCCAAGCATCATAAAGTGACTCATCTGTTTCCTGATTAAAATTAGGTAATTTGACTCCTCAATAAAGCAATTCTCTGTGGTGGATAGTACTTCCTTTGAAAAGCAAGAGCCAAGTCCTCCCAAGAAGTAATTGTAGCCATATTAAGATCATTCAACCAGGTTCTAGGTTTGTCCTTCAACGAAAATGGAAACATTCTCCTCCTAATGTAGTCCTTAGAAACATTCATTTGCTTGATAGTATCACAATATTGGAGGAAATTTTGTAAATGTAAATTTGGACCCTCCTTCAATGTCCCTGAAAATTGATTTCGTTCAACCATATTCACAAGAGCCGGTTTCAGTTCAAAATTAGCAGCATCGGTATAATGTACTGAATAACCTCTAGCCATAGACTCCGTACTAGGCAAGGAATAGTCTCTCAATGAACGGGCCGCAGGTGGCGGTGGTGGAGGTGGTGGTCCTCTACCCTGTCCTTCTCCTTCGGCAGCAATTTCGACCTCTAAATACCCTTCAAACAACGGGTTGAAGGTGAACTCAAAAAACTGAGACAAATTAGAAACAGTTTCCTCCACAAATCGGGGAAGAAATATTCGGCGTCTACTACGTCACAACCGCTTCTGAAATACTTGCTCGGGCTCAGGGAAAATGAAAGTATCAGGCTCGTAGTCGTTTTGCATAAACCTGTAAACCTGCACAAAATGGAAACTCCGAACAAAGATAAGAAACCGCCCCAAAGAAACGAATAGTTCTTTGAGACTAAGAAAAATAAAAAGAAAACAGTATAAACCCGACTAACAGAATTAAAAATTGCCTCCCCGGCAACAGCGCCAAAATTTGATGAGGCTATCGCACACCTATCAAAAATAAAGCAAACTTCTCTACCTAATATACCTAGGGAAGTAGGGATCGAATCCATAGGGAAGCAATTAAACCTATTAGTTCTAAAAAGTTTAAACTGTGTAAAGGGCCTTTGAGTGTTGAATTATGATTAAGAAATTAACTAAAACTAGAACTAAGTCAATTAAGGGAATGAATCAATTTCCTTGAATTAAGGTCCACTAATTATCTTGAATCTAGTCTCCTTCAAGACTCCTCTAATGGCTCTAGCTCACTTAGACTCGTTTTGCCTATTGTCCTTATGATCTAATTGTGGTAATCTTACCTCTCGGCATCGATTTCAACAATATCAAACTAACAATTAAACCTGGCCAGTATTTAACTGAAAGCAATATAAGTTGACAACAGGAATTCAAGAACATTAATAGCCAAACTAACAATTATGAGCAAAACATCAAAAATCAATCCATAGATCCCCTAGTCCTAGAAAAGGAACTACTCACTCATAAATGAAAGCATAAAAACTAGATCAATGAAAGAAATTAAAGTCCTAAACATGATTAAAGTAAACAAACCAACAAAAATCAAGAAAATAAAATCTAACATAAAACTACTGAAATTAAGAGCAATAATTAAAACTAATAATAAACAATAATGAAGAACAAGAATTGAGAATGAATGAAACCTGAATATTATTGATTGAATGATTGAATAATGTTCCACACTTAAGAGAATTTTAAACTAAAACTAGGGTTTTTAAAATTGTAAAAAGCGTAAATGACAAATTAGGAGTCTAAACATTAAGTACTAAGCCTAGCACGAAGAAAAACACGCGGAATTCCTCCTTGTAGCCACCCGCCCGGAGGAGTCCGGGCGAGCAACCCTCACCCGGGCAGCTGGCTTCGACCCGGGCATGTGGCTTTGCCTTGGGCTCGTTTTTCGGTTTTTGCTCGTTCTTCCTTAATTACTTCTTTAATTCTTCGTTTAGCACTCCTAATCTTCCGTTAAGCTTCCCAAATGACTTCAACTCTACACTAACTTCTTCAAGTGCTTCAAAAGGCTCGGAAAAACTACGATAAATCATCGATTCCTGTAAAATCTTATAAAAAGCACAACAAACACTCGAAATAGCAAAAGTTAGTAGAAATGGGTCAAAAGAGTCGTATTAGAGCTAAAAATCAATTGGGATCGGGGGTAAAATACATGTCAAATATCAACTTATCAAGGGCCCTCTTATTTTTTCCTTCTCATAACTTGAAACTTAGAAAGTTCTTCTATTAAGCCCCCATCAATAAACCTACAAAATCCTTCGTTCCTACATGGCCCGATCAATTCGATCGAGCACTTGCCATCCATTTTCAATGTTCAATTCTTTCAAAACACGAAAAAAAACCTTTGACTCCGTAGTAATAAGAGCGTGTAAGGCCTATTTGGCTACTGCTGGAGCAACGGTTTAAAGGGTAAGATCTTTGGCGCGCAAGAAGAAGGGGTTAATCCGTATCATCGTAACCAGTTGACAATCGAATCAAAATTTTCCCATGGTTCACAATGGCTCTGATGGGCGGTTTTGCCATTCAAATCATTTTGAGAAGAATCAGTTTGATCTGTTTTACCGAGAAGGTTTACGGTTCAAGTCCTCCATTTGGTATGAATAGTTTATCGGTTTGGGCGTGAATAATTCAAAAAAGGAAACAATTGAATTGGATTCATTTGGACGGTACCAACATAATGGATTGCCGGACAATACTATGTTATTTTCTCTTATTATATTAATTCTTTTTACTTTCTTCATTGGATTCATAGGAATTCTCAAATTATTTGCCAATAACAAGAGTTAATTACAAAAGAAAATAGGATTTTCCCAACAAAAAAGCAATGCAGGTTCGAGTGGAAGAGAACAAAAGATGACGAGTCAAGAGCAAGGAAGTAAGAAGCCCCTTTGATATCTCTTCATCTGCAAAGAATTCTCGATGGGCGTCAAGTCATCATGCCCCTTACGCCCTGGGCGACACACGTGCTACAATGGTCGAGACAAAGAGATCGGACTGTCTCACGACGTTCTAAACCAAGCTCACAGCGGAAATTTTCGGTGGAGCAGTGAAATACGTCTTTTCTGTATACTTTCCCCAGTTCTCTTGCTACCGCGGGCTTTACGCAATCGATCGGAGGTCTGCTCTCCCCGGTCGGAATAGGAATGAATAGGCTGATGAGTACTATTTTACCCACTCCTACTCCCCCAAATAGTCCGATTTTGTATGTATGGATGGTATGAACTGCCTAAACAAGAATTCTCCCTACTAATAATGGCCAAATTGGCGTATTACCAAACCATGCTCCTACTGCCACATCCGCACTCAATCAATTGGACTGTCCCTCCCCTTTACCCCAAAATAAAGAGCCTTGAATACTAGAAGAAAAGGGCACCAGATTCAAACCACAATCGCCAGATTTTTATTTAAGTTCTTTTCTTTCTAAGAGGTGGAATAAAATAACTCAATTGAAGTGTTAGGTACACTTTCTCTTTGTGGTATTCCGCCTTTTGCTTGTTGGACAAATCATCTGAAGAAGATCGCAAAAGAGGGATTTTCGTCATTTGTAGTGTTTGCGGCCGTCATTTTAGATCCTCGTCATAAAATGAGTTATGTTGAGTGGATGGTGAATGATAACAACAAAAGCTAATCTTTTGACCTCTAAGATTAAGCTTGTTTTAGACTCTTTTTTTCACTATTATGTTGCTTCCATGTCTCAACCAAAGAAAACTCAAGCATCTACCTCTACTTCTACTTCATCTACTTCCACCTTTACTCAAGATGTTGATAAGACTAGGACTAGAGGGTTGCGGGAAGAAATTAACATTGAGAATTGATGACATCAAAATTTCAAAGGGACACGGGTTGTATGGAAATTAGTGAGACACAATCTGAGTTAGAAAAGTATCTCCAAGAAGTAAAAGAGCCAAAGAGTCAAAATTTTGGTATCTTAACATGGTGGAAAGATCAACAAAAGTGGTATCCTATTCTTCACAAGACGGCTAAAGATGTGCTTGCTATACCTGTTTCTACCGTAGCATCGGAGTCGGCCTTTAGTATGGGGGGTCGTGTGCTAGACGATTTCCGAACTTCATTGACTCCAAAAATGGTTGAAGCATTAGTTTGTTCAAATGTTTGGCTACATAATTATTCTATGCCACTAGTGATTGAAGAGAACTTGAAAATGTTGGAAGAAATGGAAGAAGGTTATTATGTTTACTCTTTTTTTGTTTTAACTTTGTTTTTTTAATAATGTTAACTTCAGTTGATGTTAATTGTTGATGGAATGGGTTTGTTTCATTGTTTTGTAGGCTTAAAGATTTAACTTTGGAGCAATCGGAAATAATAATAGACGAGACAATGGATATGATGTTGTGATGTACTTTGAAGAATCATCAAGTTTGCATTTGTTGATTTGTTGTAATTTTCATCCCATCCCTTTGTTGACATGATTGTAATTTGTTCTTCCTTCCCTTTTGAACTTTATATTGTAATGTTAAACTTATTTAAAATTGTTGACTTGTCGAACCTTGCATGGCAAATTTAGGCTTCTAGCTTTGTAACTTTTATTTTTTAATGCATAATATTGATGTGTGAAGGGATTTTTCCGGTTTCTGAATTTGAACACCCCTAGTTGAGATTAAATCAAGGTTGAAATTAGTTTGAGAAGACCGTATAAAGTTAAAAATTCCCCACCAGTATTGCCTAATCAAATTAGGCTTTAAACTTGTTTACTAGTTAAGCAACTAAGGAATAATGAGTGCACGTGGATAATATTTGATGCAACTTCAAATTATATCTAATTTAATTAATTAATTCTAGATTCTCTTATTTATTTATTTATTTTATTTTTGAGAAGATTTTCCTTTGCTTAGTGGTGTTATTGATATTAGAAATTGTATATCATATTGAATTATAAGTTACCATGATTTGAGTTTAATTCTCCAATTTGAACAAAATCGTCACAAAAGGAATTTTGAGCATGTTTCCAAAACACAATCAAACAAGGAACTCAAGGTCTTTCTCCTTAATTTCCTTCATAAATTTCATTTTGTATATCATAAGCGAACCAAACGCCCCTAATTCTATTTCAAATGCTTGAAAACACTCTATACCAAGTATGCTTGAGTTCATAAAGGGTTAAACTAAGTTGAACAATTCTATATCTATTTCCCGTGATGAAGTGTATGGATCAATGGTAGTCAAGCCATGTAGAGTGAATGTGAGACCTAATCGAAAACAGTAATAATTCCATAAGACGCAGCAAATTTAATCAAAAAGGGAAAATTAAAAGAGATGCATCAGCCCTATGTGATTAAACAAGTAATCTTTCACACTATATCTATAGCTTGCTTCTACTTTTCATCTGTAGCATCATTCTCTGATTTATCTCCATTCTTCAATTTCTCTTCATTCTCTGATTTCTCTGCATTCTCTTTCCCTTCAACTCCAGCTTTTGTGGGTGATCCTTTTTCTACTGAGGTCATGACTTCCCCTGGAGGCGGATGGTCAAACTTGCAATTAGCCCCATAGCTACATGTACTCGTCTTCATATAGAAAGGGCAGTGTTGAACACCCTGCATACATTGCACCCATATGTATCAATTACAATTAGCAATGAGCCAAATGTTCCACCAAAACCATTTATGCAACGGTTTGAAGTTGTTCTACCAAAACTCAAAGAAACATCTAAACACTATGCTATCATTTAACCATGGAAACAACAAAGCACATAGCGACATGAAGAACCCGTGACTATCCACAATCAATAACTTCATGCTTTGGATGGAGAAGATCAAAGGGTCATGTCTCATGTGTGACATATGCATCATGCACGTGGCATACATATTTCTAGCGAAAGTTGTTACCGCAAACACCTATTTTCTTAGGATCTAGACTCACACACTAAATTATCATATTTCAATACCTTTGCACTACGGGGTTAATTTGACCATAGCAACAATTACAATATCCGTGTGACGCAGCAATTTCAGTTAAGGCAAAATGTTATCCTATTGAAATTTTCCTCGGGATGTGGATCACAGAATACTAAAAAATATCAGTGCTTTTGCAATAAATAAAATTTAAAAATAACTGCATGAAAGCAAAATGTCTAATATTACATTTTTAATACCTCTAGTCCCTGTCACGACCAGCCAAAGTGCACTAACTAGACAGTAGTTAAGCAACTAGTGACCTAAAATTTCAATGCGGAAATATATCATTCTAAACGAGAAACGATATTTCCTTTTGAAAAGTAAATAAAGAACACATCCAAAAGCAGAACATTATTATGATATAAATTCTTATGAAACTATAAAACGAGCTCAGAATTAAACAGCTAACGACCAAGATAAAATGCCAATAGCACTTCAATTTTTAATTAACAAAATCAATAGGTGTCGTAATGAATGTGATGGACAGATCAAATCTTAATGTCCAAAATCTAGATGATTAAACTTCTAGCACATGGAATAGTGAAGATGCTTCTTTTCAAAACAAGTAGGTTCAGAGTCGTACATACCTCTCTCCTTGGAAGACCTGCAAGAGTAAATTTAACATTTTGTTCTAAGCACTGATTCCTTGCTGGTGCTGATCTGTCAACAGGATGATGGAATTTGCACCTTTCTCCAAATTTACATTCTCCATTTTTCATATAGTACTGCAAAAGAGAGAAAAACAAAAACAAGTTCATAATAATAATAGAAAAATGGATCAAACGACACATCAATAAACACAAGGCCAAAGCAAATGTAGACATAGTTAGAATGAACTAATAAAAATGTTAGGAATGTGGGTGTAATTGTGTTTGATTAATGCGGAACGAGTCAATGAAATATCAAGAGCAAGAAAAACAATAAAGAAGATGAACAAAGAAATACAAGGACTTACGTGGTTCGGTCAAATTAGACCTACATCCACAGGTGAGAGATTTGAGAGCTTCTTTAGTACAATGGAGAAAGGATAAGAGAATATACAAGGATAACTAAATACTATTGGTTTAAGGTATGATCTAATTAACCAACCAAAGGGTCCTTATATAACACAAGGAAACCCTAATAAAACCTTATAGTATTCCTCATGTATAATTCAACTAGTTGTCATAGAAGATATATGGTTTAGGAAATATTCCATATATCAATGGCTTTGGGAAACATTCCATAAAACAAAAATATGCTTCAAAATAAACTAGATTACAATTCACCAAAAAAAGAAAAAATAAATAAATAAAAACATAAACCTCCACCTTGAAATCAGCACCAAACAAAGTAGCACCACCTTGAACCAAATCCATGAAGTAACTCTCATAAAAAAAAGTAAAACCTCCACCTTAGAGAAAATTCCATAACCCTACTTTCCATAATCCTACTAACTTTAGGTGATAAAAAAACAGACATCTTCCATAACTTGTGAACCACTACGTCCTCAAACACAAAATTCCGTAAACGAAACCATCACATGGCCTAAACTGAGAGTATAATGCTACACGTCAAGCATGTTTTATCATAATTGATCAAAATCTCTTCGAACACTTGTTCATCTTAAAACCAAAACAAAAAATTTAAGCAATTCTAGAAAATAAAAATTACATCAAGAATTTCTAAATTGCAATTGTACTTACCAAATCATAAAAGTACCAAATTCAGATAAAAAATAGCAAAACTAGAACAAAAAACACATGCATAACCAAGATTGCTACTTTATTCCATGCGAAAAATCAAAAACAACATATCATAAACTCTATATATAACAAAATCCACACGGTTTAGCATATCACCAAGAAATCTCAAAAGGGCACTTATCATGACGAGATCATAGAAACCGCAGCTCCAAAACTTGTAACCCTAAAGTGCAATATCAACAATATTTACGACTCTGTCCTCATTGAACTTATTTTCATTCTTCTTCAATTTCCAACAATCGACTTTGACATAACCCTTCACATGACAATAGTTATAAACTTTTTCTTTAACAAAGTTCTTACCTCCATGTGCATCCAAAGTATTATTTTGAGTAAGGTGATTAGAATTATTAACCAATTTAATATCAATCAAATCTCTATGGGTTAAGACATCCTTAACATCCTCCAAACTCAGATTATTTCTAATATACAATAAACTATAAAGTATCTCAAATGTGCTTATACGAATGCGGTAAAGAATATAATAACTTAATATCCATATCCTCACCATCAATCTCAACATCGATGTTTTGCAAGTCCATAATAATAGAGAAGAATTCATCTAATAACACCCAAACAACCTTCTTTTTTCTAGACGAAGATCATGATTTGATTGATAACACTCTGCCATATAAAGTGACTCCAACTTCAACCACGGACCCGCAACAGACATCTCCTCGACAAATTCTCTCAAAGCTTCATTAGAAAGACATTTTGAATTGCCGAAACAGCCTTCAAATCGTTCTCCTCCCACTTCTCCTTCGTCACACCCAAAGGATTTTTGGATAAACCTTCAAGAGGCTTGTGATAACCACTTTAAACTAAAATAACTTTTATCTTCAATTGCCATAGGCCAAAATTCACTAGTCTATCAAATTAAATTGACATAATTTGATCAAACTTGTCGATAAACACCTATACCCTAAGATCTTAAAATTCTGGCTCTTGATACCAATCTGTTAGGAAAGTGGGTGTAATAGTGTTTGATTAATGAAGAACAATTCAATGAAATATTAAGAACGAGAAAAACAATAACGAAGATAAACAAAAAAAAAACAAGGATTTACGTGGTTCCATCAAATTAGATCTACATCCATAGGTGGAGGATTCGAGAGCTTCTTCACTATAATGGAGAAAAGAACAAATGAATACACAAGCAATCCTAAATAGTATTGGCTTAAGGTATAATCTAATTGATCAACTAAAGGGTCGTTTTATAAAACAAGGAACCCTTATAAAACCCTACTATATTCCCCAAGTATAACTCAACTAATCATCATAGAGATATATGATTTTAGGAAATATTCGATAACGACTTTAGGAAACATTCTATAAATCAAAAATATTCTTCAAAATAAACTTAATTACAAGTCACAAAATAACAAAATAAAAAAAAGAAATATAGGTAAAAAAATGTATTTGATTTTTCACTCACTTAACGTTGACTCGCACATATGATTGATAAACTTCTTAAATGTAAGATAAAAAGAGGTAATCAAGAGGAGTACCCTCACTAGCAAAGAGAAGAAAGCTCCAAAGATGAGTTGATCAAAACACACAAAAAAGAACAACAACAACAAAAAAGCAAGCACGCACGCACACAAACACACAACTTACAAGGCTTGCTCAGTGCATAGTCGTCTTGTTGTAAATATAAGGTCAAAACTCAAAACAAGGAGTACAACAATGTAAATACTTACATCACATTCCATCTGGCCAGGGCGCTGTGGGTACACAACTGGTACCTGTCCAAACTTCAATAAAATAAAGAAGAGAGAATTAAAATGAAAATCTATTTTAGCACATAAACAGAATATCAACAGCAAGAAATGTTAAATGTAACTAAATAAGACATCACAATATAATTAGCAGGCACCATAAGCATGAACATATGCATATCTTTGATGAGGACATTTAGTTTCAGTATAAACAAGAAATCACATGGCTGCTAGTCAAATCATATTAATTCTCTGATCTCTCTTTCCAAAGGCCAAAAAAACAAGACAAAAGGAAAGTTAAGAATACATGAAACCTACACAGAATCAAGTTGGAGAGAGAGTTCAAGGGAATTAGAGACTTGAAATTAGGGAAAAGAGCTAAAGTAGTATAACTTAGAGAGATGATGAAAGACAACAAGAATATCGAGTTCTCTCAAAAGATGGGATGGCTACATGAATCCAGAATGTTAGTGGTCATAAGGATACTCTTCCTCTGTTCATTTCTATCTAGTTTTATGGCTGCCCACAAGAAACTCTTTCTCCATTAACATACATTTATTGCCATATGCTCCTATGGATCTATTTACATCGTACCCCTCCAATTGAGTCACAATACTTTCTATTGCAGTAACAATTTAATTACTACCTCCATTTCAATGTATATGAAACATTTATCTTGAAAATGGTTCCTAGGCTGCTTTTTTATAATGACTCAAATTACTATATAACCCATAACCTAAAATACCTCCATCATCCAGCCTAAACCACTACTCATCATCACCATCAGAAGCACCAACTCAAAGCACCAGGCACACACCACCTAAAAGTTTGCACTCCCCCACTTGCACCGTAAGTTTCACACCCTTCACAACAACACCACCACCACTAATTCGAATCCCCATCAATTCAAACAGATTCAAAGCCATTAATTTGAAGTTCGACAGCCTAAACCCAGATGCAAAGCCTATAAAACCACCGACAACAAAACAACTACCACCAATTCGAAGTAATTCAAACCCAAAATTTCAAACACCAACAAATTGAACCATCACCCAAAAAAACAACCACAAAATGAAACAAAAAAATGGGAATTATAGATGAAGATCTTGACGATGATGATGGTGAAGAACGAAATGAAAATTGGGTTGATGATGGTAGTTTAGGCAGCGGGAGGCAATTGGGCTAGTGGCCACGAAGGGTCACTATGATTTTACGGCGGTGGAGCTGCGGAGAGTGTTAGGCAATGAGAGAAACTGGAGCTGCAGTTGTGATGAATAAATAAGCTTAATGAAAAATATTATCTTTCCCCAAGTAAAAGTTTACCAAAATGGAAAGAAAGCAAATTGCTGCATCTATTTTGAAATGAAGGACTGGAAGACTTCGAGGATCCCACAAGATTGGNGATGAGTTGATCAAAACACACAAAAAAGAACAACAACAACAAAAAAGCAAGCACGCACGCACACAAACACACAACTTACAAGGCTTGCTCAGTGCATAGTCGTCTTGTTGTAAATATAAGGTCAAAACTCAAAACAAGGAGTACAACAATGTAAATACTTACATCACATTCCATCTGGCCAGGGCGCTGTGGGTACACAACTGGTACCTGTCCAAACTTCAATAAAATAAAGAAGAGAGAATTAAAATGAAAATCTATTTTAGCACATAAACAGAATATCAACAGCAAGAAATGTTAAATGTAACTAAATAAGACATCACAATATAATTAGCAGGCACCATAAGCATGAACATATGCATATCTTTGATGAGGACATTTAGTTTCAGTATAAACAAGAAATCACATGGCTGCTAGTCAAATCATATTAATTCTCTGATCTCTCTTTCCAAAGGCCAAAAAAACAAGACAAAAGGAAAGTTAAGAATACATGAAACCTACACAGAATCAAGTTGGAGAGAGAGTTCAAGGGAATTAGAGACTTGAAATTAGGGAAAAGAGCTAAAGTAGTATAACTTAGAGAGATGATGAAAGACAACAAGAATATCGAGTTCTCTCAAAAGATGGGATGGCTACATGAATCCAGAATGTTAGTGGTCATAAGGATACTCTTCCTCTGTTCATTTCTATCTAGTTTTATGGCTGCCCACAAGAAACTCTTTCTCCATTAACATACATTTATTGCCATATGCTCCTATGGATCTATTTACATCGTACCCCTCCAATTGAGTCACAATACTTTCTATTGCAGTAACAATTTAATTACTACCTCCATTTCAATGTATATGAAACATTTATCTTGAAAATGGTTCCTAGGCTGCTTTTTTATAATGACTCAAATTACTATATAACCCATAACCTAAAATACCTCCATCATCCAGCCTAAACCACTACTCATCATCACCATCAGAAGCACCAACTCAAAGCACCAGGCACACACCACCTAAAAGTTTGCACTCCCCCACTTGCACCGTAAGTTTCACACCCTTCACAACAACACCACCACCACTAATTCGAATCCCCATCAATTCAAACAGATTCAAAGCCATTAATTTGAAGTTCGACAGCCTAAACCCAGATGCAAAGCCTATAAAACCACCGACAACAAAACAACTACCACCAATTCGAAGTAATTCAAACCCAAAATTTCAAACACCAACAAATTGAACCATCACCCAAAAAAACAACCACAAAATGAAACAAAAAAATGGGAATTATAGATGAAGATCTTGACGATGATGATGGTGAAGAACGAAATGAAAATTGGGTTGATGATGGTAGTTTAGGCAGCGGGAGGCAATTGGGCTAGTGGCCACGAAGGGTCACTATGATTTTACGGCGGTGGAGCTGCGGAGAGTGTTAGGCAATGAGAGAAACTGGAGCTGCAGTTGTGATGAATAAATAAGCTTAATGAAAAATATTATCTTTCCCCAAGTAAAAGTTTACCAAAATGGAAAGAAAGCAAATTGCTGCATCTATTTTGAAATGAAGGACTGGAAGACTTCGAGGATCCCACAAGATTGGCGAAAGAGCACTTTGGTTCCAGTTTATAAGAACAAAGGAGATGTCCAAGATTGTTCTAACTATCGAGGGATCAAGCTTAACATAGGTTGAGGGCATGTACAAGCATCTCTGAAAACCAATTTGGTTCTATGCCTGAGAGACTTACTATGGAAGCAATTCATTTGTTAAGACAAATGATGGAGTTCTATAGGGCGCAGAACAAGGACCTCCATATGGTTCTCATTAATCTAGAGAAGGCTTATGACAAGGTTGCAAGAGATGTGCTTTGGTGGGCAATGATGAAGAAAGGTATACCACTAAGGTATATTGACCTGGTTAAGGATATGTATCAGGAGGTATCCATAAATGTTAGGACTTGTGGTGGGTTGACTAAAGACTTTCCTATAACAATTGGGTTACACCAAGGGTCGGCGTTAAGTCCTTTCTTTTTGCAATGGTTATGGATGAAGTAACAAGGTCAATCCAAGATGAAATACCATGGTGCCTGTTGTTTGCGGATGATATCGTATTGGTGGATGAAACTAACGAGGATGTTAATGCCAAACTAGAGCAATGGAGGCAAATGTTGGAGTCTAGAGGGTTTAAGCTAAGTCGGAATGAGACGGAATATGGGATGTCGCCCTGGGACACAGAGGGAGGAAAGTGATGCGGTAGTGAGGTTGGGCGCAAAAGTCATAGATATGAGGGAATGTTTTAAGTATCTCGAGTCATTTATCCAAAAGAATGGTGATATTGGCCAAGATGTGGCACATAGGATTAAATCTATATAGCTTAAATGGAGAGCACCCACGGGAGTGTTATGTGACAAAAACATTCTGTTAAAGTTAAAAGGGAAATTCTACGGGACTGCCATTAGACCATACGACTATTGTTGCTCTACAGTACAGAATGTTGGGCTTATAAGAAGGAGCATATTCAAAAGGTAAGAGTTACAAAGATGCGGATGTTGAGATGGATGTGCGATAACACCCTAAGGGATAGAATCAGATATGAAGTCATACGTCGAAAAGTTGGTGTGGCGGACATTGGACTATTGGAGGCATATTAAGGGAAAATCACTTGCGTTGGTTCGGACATGTTAGACGGCAACCTGAGGGAGCCCGGTGCGATGAGTGGAAGGGTGGGATCATGGAGATGTTAAACGAGGTAGAGGTAGACCTAAAATGACTTGGTGGGAAGGGATTAGAAAGGATATGAAGCTTTTAGATTTACAAGAGAATGAGGTTCTTGATCGCAGGGGATGGAGTAGGAAAATTTATGTGGATGACCACATGGAATGATTATTTTTTGGTTCATGTAGTCGACCCCAACTTTTGGGATTAAGGCTCTGATTTATTTATTGATTTAAGGCACTCATTTAAGAAAAGATCCCTCCTCATCTGATGCCATTAGATGTCTGAATGGCTCCCAATGCTAGATTGTGTCTCTTATAATAAACTTGTACAAGAGAAGAGAAAATAAAATAAAATAAAAAATATAAAAAATAAAAATAAATCTCTGCAACACCAACTTAGTGTCAAGCCACAAGTCTTCACCAATACAAACATACACCACAATATGTCAATATCTCATATTATCATCAGGCAGATGGTTAAAAAGAAGAAAATATATATCTATATATACACAAATATGAAGGTTCATGTGGATCAGAGCTTCGGCAAGTTGCTTGAAACCGAGCTTTCTGTTTCAAACCCATACGCACATATCCCTTGAAGCTAATTGTTTCAAAGCTTTCTACATTTAATCCAATGGACTTCAGTTACATAATTCAAGTGCCCTATCTTTTATTGCTCTGTTATTCTTCCAGACAACGGGCCACATCCAAGACAAAGCCTCCAAAACTGCTCTTCCCACTTAGATAAAGTTTCCTTGAGCTGCATGCCACTCTGTTTCCCAACCCTGCAGCTCCTAAGGCTAGGATGAAACAGTAATGTGCCTCACACCAACGTGCAAATGCAAGTTCCTTTATAATATAAGTGTTCTGCTCTTTCATGTTTTAATTCAAGAGATCACTAAAGAGACTAATGGCATAGCACAAATGCCCAGCCCAAGCTTACACACACGTATGGGATGAGAAAGGGGCAAATGGACTATAGGTAGGGCAATAAAATGATTAAAAATCATAAAAGACGATGCTCTGTTATGGTAAGAAGAATTGAAAAATTACCGTAGTTTGAGCTAGCCCAGATTGAAGTGGTTGAAAAAAGGATGCACTGCCATTCACAAGCCCAACACTACTACCTAGTGAAGGAAGAATTGCATGGCCTACGACAGCGGCAGTAGGACTGATCACTGGAATCCAGAAAATAATTCAAACAGCTTCACAGTATTAAGGCATGGGCATAGCAATCAACTTGTAATATTTAACAAAAATGAAGCAAAAGGAAAACAAACACAATAGATACCATTCCAGTCAGGATGATTGTATCGGCAATTGACTCCATATTTACAACTGAAAAAAGGGGGGAATAATTAAATTAAATCAACATGACTTTTAGGAAAAAGTTCATTAACAAAAAGCAGTGTTCACCTGCCAGTTTTCATATAAAATGGGCAATCACTTTGTCCCTGTCACAAATAAGATCCAAACCATCAGTTCTGAACGAAAAGATAGGAAGAGAGGCATGAATTCAAGCATTGGATTTTTTTTTTTTATTTCTTATTTACAAGACAAAAGTTCAGCCCAAGGTTGTTAACATAGAAATCCATGCAGAGAATTCTGTATAACAGCCTCTTGTTCAGATGAACACATGAACTATTGAAAGTCCTTTTCTTTTTTCACAACTTTTTCAGCATGGAAAAGCCTATATGGTCAGATCATGACAAAAATCGTATCGAAAACTAGAACACAACATTGATCATAAGTTCATAACAAAACATCTCTTCCACAATGAAATTACGAACAACAAATCAGAAAGTTATATACCATGTAAGAAATTGTTCTACATTCATAAACTTACCGGACGCATGGGCAAACCTTTAGAGTTATATGAACTTGCAGAACTTGAGGATAGCGTTTTGACTGCATCTCCATCATGACTAGCACTGGTATGATCTTTTGACTGACCCTGCACTGCATCAACAGTTTCTTTTTCTTGTCCATCTGATGGTACTTGGATATCTTTTGGATGATGATATTTGCAGGTAGCACCAAATTTACATATTCCAGTTTTTGTATAGAACTGTTCATAAAAGAAGCAAAAACATAACTCTCTCCAATTTTAAATGTAATTAGGTACACAGAGAAAATTGACCAAAAGAGATAAAAGCTAAGAGAAAGTCGTGGCTAAAAATAAACAGGCAATTCGCACCGTACACAGCGGCTCAGATGGTCTCTCAGGTAGATGTGGATCCTGAGAAAAACTCTAACAATTAGGCACAATAATAAGAAATACAAGAGAAACACAAATGCAAGTTGACAATCCTACCAGCATATCCTTTGGATGATTAAATTTGCATTGCAGACCAAACTTGCATTTTTGAGTCTTGATGAAGTACTAAAATAAAACATGTAATGTTAAATTAAGCATTTCAACAATAAAAAGAATAAATAGATACATCATACATACAAACATATAGACGTACCGGACAATCCTGCTCCCCTGGCCTTACAGGATGAGATACAAAAGGGACTGAAGGAGGCTGCAACAAGCAATTAACTTGGGTCAAATACTTTCATAATTATATTCTCCTCATAATAACAACTCATAGCAACAATTCCAACAATCAAGGTCATGAATCAATGTTCTATTATACTATGTCTATGTTGAACTTTTAAATGCTTCAAGCCTTACCCTTCCACCAATTCCTCTTAGGTCAACCTCATTATCTTTTATAATAAGTTAAAATACAAAAATTATATTTACATCTCCTCCCTAAATGAACGATTTTATCTCCTCATCTCATATGTGATTTAACATAGGGTTGCCATTTACATCAGGGTTCTTGGTGATTTTGCCTATGGGTTTTTTTTCCCGCTGCACTTGCTAGGGTTTTTCTCATTTCAGGCTTATAAATGCTTCTAAGTGTTTGTGATTTCCGTGTTTTTAGTTATACTTGGTCTACAATGGAGGATCACGTTCTTGAAGGTTTCTTGATTGAAAGATTCAATATAGGACGTTTCTTGGGGCTTCTAAAGATAGAATTTCAGTTTCGGAGCAGTGCAGTATGTCTGACTTTGAAGATTTGTCATTGACAGTTGGCTTTGAGTTAGAAGGCATGCGAATATGCGTTAGAAAGCTTATTGGATCTACTTTCAGGGAAAAACATTTCAAAAATTCAGAAAAATACGCAAGATAATGTTTTATCCATTTTTCTTCTCAGCTGTCAAACTGGAAATCAGCTTTACTTAGATTTCTTTTATCTGGAGTCCAAGTATAGTTAGGATTTGTTTAGGACGTGTTTAGTGTTTTGTTTTAGGATTATTATTTTCCTAATTTAGTTTGTTAGTTGGATAAGATCAAGTTGTGCAAGTTGATGGTGCAAGTTGATTATATCTGTGTGTGGACGGTTTTGGATAGGCACAAGTGACGTGCAACTTGTGTTTGTTAGAGTGTGTTTAGGATTTTATTTTGTTTAGGATTTTATTTGACTATAAGGATTGTTCCAACCTTAGTCCTATAAATACCTTTTGTTTGTCAATAGAAATCAAGTTGAGTTTTGAGTAAATTTCGACCACACTTGGTTGCGATCAAGAGTGTTTTATCTATCCTGGTTACTATTTTATTTGTTCATAAATATACACATTTACCTAAATATATAGGGTTTCGTGAGTTTTGATCATAAAAGCATCAAAATTTTCGAATAGAATTCCTTCCCCAATGAACGAAAACACATTGTGAGTTTTAAATCTTCATCAAGGCTTAAAATTCACATCAATATGTTACATAAGCTTAAGTTCTTATCACAAAAAAAGGGAACATAAGTGCTAACACATACAAGCACAAATTAGTACCATTAATTTTTACATTCAAGATTTCTCAAATGGCTAATATTGGCTCAAAGGCATTGGCTAACGCTTCATCACAAGACTACTAGCTTGTGGGTAAAATGAGGCAGCCCATGGTTTGGGGTAGGCTAGACATGAATCGATATGAGGAATGACAAAAGTCGTGTGCACAAATACTCTTTCCCACATCTTCCCTGTTTAACATTATAACTTTTTCTAGCCAAAACACCCTAATATTTCCACTAACAACCCTCATCCAAGTCTGCTTTCGTCTTCCTTTACCTCTCCTCAATCCATCATGTTGCAACTCTTCTAACCTTCTCATCAGAGCGTTGGTCTNGATTTCCGTGTTTTTAGTTATACTTGGTCTACAATGGAGGATCACGTTCTTGAAGGTTTCTTGATTGAAAGATTCAATATAGGACGTTTCTTGGGGCTTCTAAAGATAGAATTTCAGTTTCGGAGCAGTGCAGTATGTCTGACTTTGAAGATTTGTCATTGACAGTTGGCTTTGAGTTAGAAGGCATGCGAATATGCGTTAGAAAGCTTATTGGATCTACTTTCAGGGAAAAACATTTCAAAAATTCAGAAAAATACGCAAGATAATGTTTTATCCATTTTTCTTCTCAGCTGTCAAACTGGAAATCAGCTTTACTTAGATTTCTTTTATCTGGAGTCCAAGTATAGTTAGGATTTGTTTAGGACGTGTTTAGTGTTTTGTTTTAGGATTATTATTTTCCTAATTTAGTTTGTTAGTTGGATAAGATCAAGTTGTGCAAGTTGATGGTGCAAGTTGATTATATCTGTGTGTGGACGGTTTTGGATAGGCACAAGTGACGTGCAACTTGTGTTTGTTAGAGTGTGTTTAGGATTTTATTTTGTTTAGGATTTTATTTGACTATAAGGATTGTTCCAACCTTAGTCCTATAAATACCTTTTGTTTGTCAATAGAAATCAAGTTGAGTTTTGAGTAAATTTCGACCACACTTGGTTGCGATCAAGAGTGTTTTATCTATCCTGGTTACTATTTTATTTGTTCATAAATATACACATTTACCTAAATATATAGGGTTTCGTGAGTTTTGATCATAAAAGCATCAAAATTTTCGAATAGAATTCCTTCCCCAATGAACGAAAACACATTGTGAGTTTTAAATCTTCATCAAGGCTTAAAATTCACATCAATATGTTACATAAGCTTAAGTTCTTATCACAAAAAAAGGGAACATAAGTGCTAACACATACAAGCACAAATTAGTACCATTAATTTTTACATTCAAGATTTCTCAAATGGCTAATATTGGCTCAAAGGCATTGGCTAACGCTTCATCACAAGACTACTAGCTTGTGGGTAAAATGAGGCAGCCCATGGTTTGGGGTAGGCTAGACATGAATCGATATGAGGAATGACAAAAGTCGTGTGCACAAATACTCTTTCCCACATCTTCCCTGTTTAACATTATAACTTTTTCTAGCCAAAACACCCTAATATTTCCACTAACAACCCTCATCCAAGTCTGCTTTCGTCTTCCTTTACCTCTCCTCAATCCATCATGTTGCAACTCTTCTAACCTTCTCATCAGAGCGTTGGTCTCCGTCTTATATGTCCAACCCATCTTAGATGATTTTCCTCATTTTATCTTCAATAGAAGTAACCCCCAACTTCTTCCTAATAATCCCATTTCGTATTTTGTCCTTTCTTGTATGCCCACAAATCCAACATAGGATACGCATCTTGCTACACTCATCTTATGGAAGAGAGTTGGTGACGGTACTTCAAAGTGGTAAAATTTTTCCTTCAATTTGTTGCACATACCCCGGTCACAAAAAAATTCCAGTTGCTCCCTTCCACTTCAACCAACCTGATTTGATCCTATGATCCACATCTCTATCTAATTCACCATTGTTTTACATAATGGATCCTAAAAAGAAATCTTAGCATTGGACACTCTTTCCTTCCAAAATAATTGAGCTTGTCTCACTAAATACACACACCAAATATTTTGTCTTACTTCTACTCAACTTAAAACCCCTTCCAACATTCTTCGCCACAATTCCAACTTACTTTCCAGTGCTTCTTTCGATTCATTGACCTCACAATATCATCTGCAAACATCATCCATCAAGATTTTATCATCTGTCAATTCGTCCGTAAGTAGTCCATAACTATGGAATAAAAAGGGCTAAAGTGTAGAACCTTGATGTACACCAATAGTGATAGGAAACTCTTTCGTTTTCCTAAACACTAGCTCATACACTCGTGCTAAGCCCCTCAATCCCTCATAAATATCTTTAACGTTATCAATATGTTTCTTCAAGATACTTTTCCATGTAAATGCCCACCATAGCACTTCCCTCGATACCTTATCACATGTCTTCTTCAAGTTAATAAAAATCATAATTTGATTTTTCTTCTAATCCCTATAGCACTCCATAAGCTACCTCAAAAGATTAATTGCCTCCATGGCATAAATCCAAATTCCAAACTGATTCTCTAAAATTAGCACCAAATTTCTCAACATAAATTCAATAACTCGTTCCCGAAGTTCCATGGTATGGCTCATTAACTTGATCCCTCTATAGTTAGCACAATCTTGAACATCATCTTTGTTCTTACATACCGAGATTCTGCTGCTCTTCCTACACACTATTGACATCCTATTACTTGCAGCCAACCACAACTCAATAGAAATACCAATCGGCGCTCTCCTTGACCCCATCTTTTTTAGATCACTTTTAACTTCCCCTTTTGAATCCTCCTCATAAAATCCCGATTTACCATATCATGAGTAAGAGCTACGTCCTCAATCTCTTGCTCTCGAACCTCATTAAATAAATAAACAAAGTAAGACCTCCATCTACTCTATATCCTGTTATCATCAACCAACACCCTTTGATTGACATCTTTCACACATTTCACAGCCTGATATCCCAACTCTTTTGTTCTCTCATACAAGCGATTCTATAGATGTCTTTTTCCCCTTCTTTTGTACCCAATTTAGCATAAAGGTCTTGGGTTATCTTTGTTCGTGAATCTCTTACTGCCTTTTTAATTTCTCCTCTAGCCTTTTCATAATCATTTCAAAATTTCTATAGCACTCCCTCTCGTTCCTTATAGCTTGTTTTATTTCTTCGTCCCACCAAGATGTATCCACACTCAGTGCCAAGCTAGTTCCTTTGAATCCTCCAAGAAGTTCCTTTGCCACAGCTTGGTGCTCTTATTTTTTCCAAACATCAACATCTACTGACCAAATATCTGTACCAACCATTTTCTCCACAGATTCCTATTTTCTCTTCGCGAAGCTTTCACCACTTAATTCGAGGTTCCACCATTGGCCTTTGTTTCCTTAGAACAATTCTTTCCTTGTAAATCTAGCACCACCAACCAATGTTGGGTTACCACACTCTCACTGAGGATCACTTTACTATCAGTAAAAATCTTTCTCCAATTATTATTCCCTAAGATGAAGTCTATTTGACTTTCATGATCACTACTTCTTTATGTCACAATGTAGAGTCTTTTCTCGAACCGAGTGTTCATTATACCCAAGATGTAAGCCAAAGCAAAATCCAGAATATCTTTTCTCGTCTCATTTTTCTATCCAACACCAAAACTTCCATACACTCTTTCAAAGCTCTCCCTCTTGAGACCCACATGCCCATTAAGATCACCACCAATGATCACCTTCTTGCTTTTCACCTTCTTGCTTTTATTAACCTGATGCACAACCTCCTTTAAATCTTCCCAAAACTCAACCTTAATAGACTTATCCAACCCAACTTGTGGTGCATAGGCACTAACAAAGATCAAACCTCATCTCCCAATACCACTTTAATGCTCATGATCCAATCACCCTTTCTACACACCTCCACTGCATTGCTATATGCCTTATCCATGAGAATACCCATTTCATTTCTTCACCAATCTGTTTAGGAATACCAAAGTTTATACCCATCTATTTCCCTTGCCTTTTTGTCCAACCTATTTGGTCTTGCAAACACAATGCCAATTTTCCTCTTCATAGTTGCCACTAATTCTAAAGATCTTCCACATAAAGTCCCGGTGTTCCAAGTCCCAAACCTCAACTTACCACCCTTGACATTTCCCGGACTAGCTAGTCTTCTTTACCTGCACTCGTCCATGATGCGGGAACTTTTATTTGACACCACCCCCAAGTGCCGAGATGGTGCATTGATTTTGGAGACGGCCTAGCGACCTTGCATATTTTACACTTTACACTACACCCAAGCCTAAAAAGTGTAGCGCGTTGTTAAGCAGCAGACGCCACAAACCTACTGCAAACCTATTAACTTCTGCCAAACTCTCCTCCTTTATCCAGGCTTGAGATCGGCAATGAATGTCACAAAGTCGCTAACACGCAGAGTAAAGCATATGAATGTGTAGAACAAATTCTACTTTTATCTTCATATAGCATATGCATGCCCTCTTACACAATCCAAACATTGATAAGCTTCTAAAAGACTTCTAACAAAATTATGAATAACGGTTTCAATAATGACTCATTATAATGAATCATCAATAATTCAAAACACTTAGTAGAATTTCCAAAACATCAAAAACAGGCACAAACACATAGAAAAGAAAAAGAAAAAGGAGAAAGGAGATAGTAGAATTAAACCCCTCATGATACTCGTTTGTCTCATTCTCTATCACCCACAATGAAAATCGTTTCTTTTTTAATAATATGCATCGAATGGCATCAAAGTGTAAAAAAATGGGCTTTATTACCCCAACAGAAAACATGATGTCCTCTTCCAACATTACATCCCTTTAAAAGTTGACAACCTCTAAAAGCTCTACTAATATCTAGCTCTTGTTTACTATCAAAGACACACTCCCTCTAAAAAGAGGAGATAAAGAAATACATAAAGACTTAATAGGGGAAGATGCTTCTTTTAACTCTAACTGAATCTCACCGCCAAATAGAGAGAGGATAAATGTCTAGGAATACATGAAGACATTGTTGAAGAGGGTGACATTACCAAAATGTAGGAGAGCTAGAAGTCTAGAACTATGATAATCGATTGTGTCCTTTTGTATCTTTTTCTTTTATGTTTTCGATAAGCGTATACTATGTAGAAAGTTATTGAAATGCTACCCCATCACCTACTTTACCGATGTAACGTTCATCCACAATTATTCATAATATCTAGTATCAATGAACCAACCATACCTTCAAAGTTAATATTAATAAATAAAAAATCAATAAACCTTTGTGAAATACAAAGTACAAAAATTAGATGTAAAAGAGAATTATGCTAATATAAAAGGTTGGTGTAATAAAATATCTTAACCAAAAACATTTTTTCCTTTACGTCTAATAATATAGATTGGCCATATAACCATATTGGCGTTTTTATAATGAAGATATACATTTAGATTACCTATAGAATTGTGAAGATTAAGGCTACGTAAGTATATTGGGATTTAAGTGGTTCACTTGAGATAGTGGTTACTCCATAAAAGTATATAGTGGTTCACTTGAGGTAGTGGTTACTCCATAAAAGTATATACTTTTATTATTTAAAATATGTTATCCTATAATATTAGGTAATTAGTATCGGAACTAGATTTATGTTGAGGAAGGAAAAACTGTCCATTCAAAAATTAGCGACCAAAAGTAGGTTGTTTCTTTATATTAAACATAGATGATAGATAAGAGAGCCTGAAATACCCAACCAAAACACAAAAAGGGACCATTCTACTCTAAATCCTTACATATTGGAACAAAACTACAAAAGTCTCCACCCATCACCATTATTATTTTAAAGGGGCTTTATTGAAAGTAATGTTATGCACACTTATTCATTAACCATCTGATATGATATAGTTATAATTTTAACTCACTTCAAGAGGAAAGAAAGGGATCATATATATTTAGTTGTAGATATAAATTGTCAATTTGTTTTCAAGACGGCTAAAGTGAGTTATACAAAATTAAAAATTGCTAAGTAATTAGACATGTAATTCAAAAAGACATAAACTACATGATACAAATTACAAAGCAAGGCAAGTGGCAGAAAACTTATCAAAGTAAGCTTAGCTAAGTAATGTTTGGCGAGCATCTATGCATAGTTTTAATCACGACTTTACATAATGATACCTAATTAAAAATATAAACAAATCAAAGATGTGGATACAATATCTAAGGCTCCGTTTGTTTTAATGGAAAATACTTCTCATGGAAAACCATTTTCCAAGAAAAATAATAGCCTCAATGGGAAACAAAATTGTAAATAAGTTTTCCATTGTTTGTTTTGTTCAAGGAAGACTTGTGAACAAAAAGAAAAATGTAAGGTAAAGGAAGACTGGAAGAGTAAGGATGGGAGTAGAGGAAGATGAGTACAGAGTAAGAAGGAAAATGTGGAATAAGAAAATGGTTACCACCTCTAAAGGCACTTTATAACCCTTAAGAGAATTGTTTACACTGCTTACAAAAGGAAAAATGGGAAAATGAAGGAAATTTGTTTTCCATGGAAATGTTTCCTCCAAAACAAGCAACGCCTAAGTATTAAAATAGAACATGAAATTCTAGTCAACAATGTAACTTAAAGCTTTGAAAAATAATTATAGAAGAACAAAATTTCATTTTTATACTCAATAGGTTAAAAATAGTACATAGAGTAATAAACAAAATAAGTTATAAAGTATCAAAGTTTCACCTCTTTCCAATCTGGGATTCCACCCTCAGGAACCCAAATAGGGTGATCAAACTTGCATGTATCTCCAAATTTACAGGTTCTAGTAAGCATATAGTGTGAGCAGTCCTTTTCTCCTGGCCTTTGTGGATAATTAGGCAAATTGCTTGCACTGTCCAATCTAGGGCGCTTAGCCAAAGAGTCAGAAGTCAACCAAGCATCATTTTGCCCAATCATGTGAGCACGCAGAACAGAATGGTCGTAGAGAGCTATAATAGATAATAAAATTAAAAACAAGAAAGCCAGAGGTGTATCTGTCACTATATATAGCTTCAAAAATATTTTTAGATAATGTATATTTGCTAGAAAGATAAAATTTATCATATAAGGATAATTACAAATATAAAGGCATTTGATAGTGTATTGGATAGTGTGTAGCTCATATATTTGAAACAAACAAGCAAACAAAAAAAACATTTTAGCAATTTTTAAATCAATAAAATTACTAGAAATAATGTCTTACCAGCTATACACATTTGAGGAACAATATTTGAACAAAACTGAAAGATGTTAAGCACAAAAATAAAAAGAGGATAAATACGACACCTTTTTGAACTCTTCTACAAAGAATTTATGCTAAACCACTACATCTGAATGAAAAGGATTATAACGACTTTCTCCAACCCATATCTCTACTATAAACAAGTATTCAATTTAAATATAAACCAAAAATACCACTGAAATTGCAAAATGTCTCATCCATAGATGACAAAAAGGGCAATAATCGTTGATCTTTCCACTAACAAAATATAATATCTCTTCTTAAAAGGCTTAATCCCAAAAGGGGATGAGGTCAGTTACATGATCTTGAGCTCACTATGCAGGTTGTCACTAACCTAGCACGATTCTACATTATACCAAGTAAACCCACATCAAAATCACAGAAGATGTTTTTCCCAATGATACATAAAACAAAATTACATATGGACATCAAGAAACCTCTCGATTATCGGAAGAAATTATAGGGAACAACCCCAATAATTGTAAATTTTCAATGCACTCTAATTAATAGGATCTAAAGATCAAAAGTTGCATAATAGTTCCAGAAAATGAACCTAACAAAAACCTATTATGGACCCAAACAACCAAAATCATATGTCAAAGAGAATCACTCAAGAGAGTAAAATAGCCACATTGTGGAGAAAGAAGGTGAAGTCAAATGAAAGGACACATAAAAGATAAAAGCGCCAATCAAATTATCTTACAAAAAATATATATATTTCCAAATCATATAGGCATATATCAAAGTCCACTCATGGATAAATTTCTAAGAACTCAAACCAAGTGACACAGAAAGGCTATATTTCCATTTTCTTTTTACAGTCACCCTGTGCCACTCTTTGCCATAAAGATAATAATTATAGACACCACAACTCAAAGGGGTAACCCACCCTCCAACTTAGTCCCCAAAACATTTTGTAAACTCTATCAAGTGATTTCTAGACTTCTGTCCAAACCATCCAAGAGCTTTGCAATATACTTTCTTTTCCTAGGATACAACTTGGGAAACCTAAAGCTCTAAATTATGATCCTAAAATACATCAAATCATAAGCTGAATCACGCCAGCATGACCAATTACCTACACTGAAATTGAATAAGCACAATGATATTAGAAAAGTAAAAATTTATACAGTGGAAATTGATTGTTAGATAAAACAAGAACACCTGAACTTTGCTTCTACGTCAATTTTTATTTTAAAAAGCTCACCTCTTCGGTGACGAGACCATGGAGCATTAGAACATTTACATTCCAAGATTTGGCATATATAAACAGTGTTTTAAGGACATGCATCAGTTCAAATTTTAGGTTAGGCATAACACAAGACACTCGAGCTGTTGTTAGCATATATGCATTGGACAGGAAGAGAGATAAGATAAAACTTGATAGTAATAAAAACATTCCAAAGGTTAAGTAATTAACAATGAAAAATATATCTTTTCACAGCTAAGAGTTCTTCTTTTCAAAAACTTTTGTTCTCCGTTTTTCATTTCATGGTCAAACTATTGTTTTCACTTTCTAACAAGCGAGAAATACAAATTCGAAGTATCTTATATTGATTTAATAAAAATTTGTTCTTGTATCAAACATAAATGTGACTTCACCGTAAAATATGTTGAGATACAAGGAGGAGAATGAGAATTTCTACCCACAAAACCATTACAGACCAATCCTATGTTACTTCGACACCCTAGTTTACCTCAAAAATCGCATGTCATGTTATATCATATAAAATTCGACATGAAACACAACATGACACTAGAATACTCCATTGTAAACTAATTTCTTGAATTTTTTTATACATATGGCGAACACTTGGACACATTTGAGTGCACACTTAACTTGTGCCCAAGTAACGTAGGACACATCTAATATTCAATTTGAGCCATTATGACATTATAAGGGATAACCATATACATAAGATATCAATCGCAAAAGACTTGGAGCAAGTCAACATATACCTATGGACTAACAATACAGTTTAAGGAATTAAGACTAATAAAAAAATAAAAACTTTATAATGACTACATTTACAAAAAAAAAATAAAAAATAAAAACTGTAAGCAAACAGAAGCAGATGGACATAAATCACACCAACCACAAGTCCCCGACAAACATCCATTTCATTATAGAATGTAGAGCATTAACAATGGAAGAGAGGAGAAAAAATCTCAGCAATGAACCAATTTTCTAAAGATTGACCAAAACAACATAAATGATGCAAAATCAAAGCAATCATCAATCCACAAACAATGACATACAAAGCACAATCTTTCGTTACCAACTAGTGAATCCTAAACAATCAATCGCTTAGGGCTATGAAAGACATTTCCAAGCCATGTTAAACAAGTATTAAGTATTATGCATCATGGCATTTATAAAAATCTATCTACTTAGGCCTTCAACATCCCTAATAACTAAAGTTCATTCACTATAACAATAACATTAGCTTCCCTTTCAATGAAGGTCTCTTACTATGAGAGATTGAATCCCCAAACCTCTATGAAGAAGCACAAATACCAATAACTAGCAAAACACTTTAATTGGTAGTCTTATACAGGACTTCCAAAACGAACTTGCCAAATACACATATGGTATACATGGAATCAATGTTCTCAAGGGTTACAACACAAAGGGGCAAAGAAAACACTTGAGGGAATTCGGCATAAAATTAGGAAGGAAAATGGAGTGGAAACACATTAAGAGGAGAAAGGGTAACATCTAGTATTACCATTATTAGTTGATTGGTAGGAATAAGGAAATGGAATTTGAGACAAAAAGAATGAAAAAGGTTTTGTTGGCATAGGGTTGATAAGATTAACAAATTGGGGACAGTGGTAAAAAATAACTCTTAAGGAAATGGAATGTGTTCCCACAATCTCATATTAAACTATTGGTAATGGAAAAGTTTAATTGATTCTATTTCTAACACTCAACAATAGCATAACAAACATGTTGTCACAATAAAAAAAAAAAAAAGTTAAATAAAACACAAATAGAAGGCAAGGTGATGAACAAGCCTCGAAAACCATGTGGATAAGGTTCTAATTTCATAATTTGCAATCCATGAAGGCTTGCTATCTTTGAGCTTGATTGTGACTTTTTCAAAAAGTCCTTTACAAAATTGGAAGGTAAAATGGGACATGGGTATCGATAAAAACAATATGGTGCATTACTTGAAAACCAATAATTGCAGTATCAAAATTTTGACAAAATTTCAATTATTGTACATAGTTTACATTGGAACTTGTGTGGGAAATTAGCGATACAGCACCAATACGATTTTGATGCTAGGAAAAAATGGCAATAACTTTTAAAGACATGTCATACGGTTCAAATGCATAACCACAAAGAATTTGAGTGAATGAACATTGAAAAAAGAAGAGAAAGGTCATATAAATTAGCAGTCACAAAATAGTGAACACAACTGCACATTATAAATCACCCCAAACTCACTAGGTCTGATAAAATCAAAATCTGACTTCCAAAAATAGTTGAGAATTTTCACAAGAAAATGAAAATCTATTTCAAAAACATATTGCCCAAAGACGCTTCAACTGCCATAGTCCAAACACGCCTTCTCTCACTCACTAACATCCTCAAAACAAGTAATTAGCCTTGTTAGACACGGGAGAGAGAGAAAAAAAATAGTCTACAAACACATGCATTAATCAATCAGGTATAATGATATGACATAGCTCTAGTAGTGATACCATACATAAAAACATATACAAGGTACTTCCTTTGCCCCATATTACTCACAATACACCCTTATGGAACATATTTTTGAGGGAGATATTTGATAGTGCAAACAAAAATAACAACAAAGTCTTAGTCCTAAAATGATTTGGAATTGATTAAAATAAAACAAGAAGAATTGCGGCAGTCGTCAACAAAAATCTTCTCCAGCTCCTCTTCATTCTTCCCTATTTAATGTCAAATGCTCTTCTATCCCCAACAACCTCAAATCTCCATCCACAACTCTCATCCAAGTTTGCTTAGGTCTTCCCCTAACTCTCCTTCATCCATTCTCTTGCCACTCTTCTAACCTCCTTGCCAGATCTTTATTCGATCCATCAAATTATCCGTCCAAACCATCTTAGACACTTGTTCCTCATCTTATCCTCAATAAAAGTAAACCCTATATTCTTCCTAAATCCTAATAAGTAATAACCGCATACCTTATTTTATCCGTTCCCGTATGCCTAAACATCCAACGTAGCATTTGTATCACTGCCACACTCAACCTTATAGAAGTGACAAAACTCCAAAGCCCAACATTCAGTCCCATACAACAGTGTAAGTGGCCTAATACCTTTCAGTTTATGGGGCACAACCTTATCACATAGAAATCCAAAAGCCCCATTTCACTTCAACGACTAGATTTAATCACATGGGTCACATCCTAGTCCAATTCACCATCATTTAAATAATGGATCCTAAATACCAAAAAAACCAAACATTAAACACTCCTTCCATCCAAGCTAAGTGCGCTTATCATTGTCTGGCTCTAGATTCCGCTAAAGTTACAATTAATATATTCACTTTACTCTATCACCACAATTCCGTGTTACTTTCCACTCCTTTCATCTCATCAATCAACAAAATACTAAACATCATGCACCAAGTAATATCATCTTGAATTGAATTTGTCAATTCGTCCATAACTATAGGAAAACCATTAAATTAATTATAATAACTTTAAACCAATAACGTATAGATTCCATCTTGCTTGAGTTCCAAATATTTCTAATTAATTTGATCATTTACATCCTAAACCTCTTTCTTGGAAACAAGTGCTTAAGTGCTACCATCTATAAACGGTCATACGGTAGAGAAAGTATGATAATAACAATAATGATAATAATAATAATAATAATAATAATAATCCCTAATAAATTACCAGAGAGTACTTAATAACTGCAACCCTTTGATCAAAACGCTCCACAATAATCACGACACTTCCTGAGGAAGTATGATGAGAATAGTCTACAAGACAGTAATTCATAAATGCTCTATCACAAAGAAGCACAAATCAAGCAATTACAATACAACATTAGCGAAAAACAAAAATTTCAAAACCGCATTCATTCAGAGCTACAATACCACCAAATTCCAAAGAATAAAGATAAATTACCACATAGTAGTTCATAAACGCAACTCTCTAACCAATACGCTCCAAAATAATCGCGACACTTTCAACGGAAGTATAACTAAAATCGTTAACAAAATAGCAATTCATAAATGCTCTATCACACAAAAGCACAAACCAAGCAATTACAATACAACATTTGCCAAAACCAAAGATAATATCAAAACCGCAGTCATTAACAGCTACAATAACATCAAATTCAAAACCTAATTAACACAAAATGCATTAAAATTAAAGGCGAAAAAAAACAAAACCCTAACCTTCAGAAGGACGTTTAGTAGCAGTAGCAGAAACATTAAACGACGGCCAGATAGGGGAAGCGGTAGAAGTGCCGAAGAACGGTCTAGAAGAACCACCATTGATTCCAGAGCTAACAGCAGCAACGTCGACGGATGATAGCGGAGTTCGAAAGCGAGAATAGGAAGAAGAAGAAGAGGGATCAGAGGAGAGAGAGTAAGGGTCGGAGGAAAGATAGCGAGAAGAAGGGATAAAGGAAGGTTGTTCGGAGAAGTAAGAAGCATCAATGGCGGATCTAGTGGAGGAGGAGTTGTGGGTGTAGAGGTGATTCGCCATTGTTGATTTTGTTTGGTGAAAGGTTTTTTCTTTATGTTTTGATTGATGAGAGGAAATGAGGATTAGTTACTGTATAAAGTTCATTTGTATGACTAGTTTAGAAGGGAAAATTATCGGTTACCCATTTTTTAAAACTTGTCTTTGTGATCTGGCCACTTTTTAAAAAATTTGTCAGTTATTGCCTTTTTAAAAAAAATTTATTAATGATGACCTCAGGTGAAAAATTTCGATTTCACTATCGAAATTAGCATTTGTTTCAATTAAAAAAGGTTATGTTAGTAAATATTTTGATATTTATAGTCCATCTTCCCATCTTCACTTATTTTACTCACTCAAAAATTAATTCAAAATCAAATATTCAACCTACTAATCATTTCAGCTTTAAAAAAAAATTTATACTGCCAAAAAAATTTATGCTGTACAATTGGGAATCAAAGACTCTATTAATTGTGCTTCAATTTATAAAGGGTAGGTAAATTTCATCAAACTTCATCATTTTCAGTTGCGAGTTGTTTTTTAGTTCACATCTTTTTGACTCACTCAAGCTGATTTTGGGTTTTTTTTCTGTAAATGGTTCGTCAATGGCAACTGCAAATTAGAAGAAGAAGATCGGTTACACAATCTGTCAATTTAAAGGAAAAAACTCAAACTTTACAAAAAAAAATTGAGTTAATTTGGAGAAGAAGAAAGAGTGAGGAGAGGGTTTTTGTTATGATTTAGGGTTGATTTTATAAGAGGATGGAGTGAGGGGTTTAGATTAGAAATTGGAGGAAAATTAGGAGGGAACTGCAAGAGGGTGCAAATAGAAGTCAATGGCTAATTTTAGCAGTTAAACCGGAAATTTTCGCCTGAGGTCATCATTAACAAAAAAAAAATTTTAAAAGGTGGTAACTGACAAAAATTTTTTTAAAAGGTGGTAAGTGATAAAAAAAAGTTTTAAAAAGGTGGTAAATGACAATTTTTCCTTAAAAGAATGGCATGTTGTTTAGAGGATGTATTTGTATGCGATTTTGTGGAATGATTTTGTTTGACTTAAGTTAGGTGAGGTGGTTCAAAACTGTTTGGATGAATGAAAGGTAAATTAGTTTTCAGTTTATGGGCCGAAGGAATGGTATAAAATCAATATACAGTATGAAAAATACTACCCTGTAGTATAAAATCTATGAAGTGTAATTAATGATCACTCTTTCCCTCTAAAAACCAAAAAATATAAAAGGTTCAGCGCCAGCAAGAACTATCATCATCATTTTTCTAATGATGGTGAGTCCCAATAATTTCTTTATTTTCTTTGTTTTTGTTTTTTAGTAATTAATGATTCTCTTTTTTCTCTTTGAGAAATTTTTCTTAATTTTTGGGTTTGTTCTCTCATTCTGTGAGAGTTTCGAGCTTATTTTTAGGGTTTTATTTGAAAGAATGGAATTTGATTAAATTTATATTGTATTTTACTTTTCTATAATGTATGTTGTAGATGTCGTATGGCTTTCAATTAATGAAAATTATCTTTCCCTTCAAAAAAAGTGTAAATAATGATAAAAATTACCTACATACCCTTCTTATTTTTACTTCGAACCACGCTTTCTAACATCTATAATGAAATAAGAAACGTGTGTTTTCTTGAAACAATCGACATTGCAACTTCTTTCCCTCCCTCGCCATCTTTAGTCAAATTTCCATAAGGTTAGTTTTTTAACTGAGATTTTTCATCTTTCAATTATTGCTCAATTGTAATTGAAATAGTTATTGTGTACAACAAATGTTCATTTAATTTTATAGTCATTTTGTTCGTTAGTTTGTGGGAACGGTCATTGTATAGGGTGAGTACGTTTGGCTTAGTACAAAACTCTAGTAAAGGTCAACAAATATTGTCCTTGGAGCTTAAACAGACCCGAATAGCCAACAACCATGAGCTTTCGGTTGGAGAAAAGGTTTCCCAACGGTCAGGTCATGCACCAAATTTGTGGGATCAGGAACGAAGGTAAGGACAAGCAGTGTGCAAGTCCCCCACATCAAGTGGCCTCTAATAGATCCCATTATAATCTCACCATCATGATACCCGCCTACCCGGTAACACTACGTATATCCATGTTAATGTCATATTGGAGCAGAAAGGTGCTTACTAGGGGAGTTCATTTGATGCACACTTCATTTACTAAAAATGGTGATTACTTTATTATAATGTCATTTTTAGTGTACCTAAATCTGGTTGTCCTATGTTCAAGTCCGAAAACTTATGGAGAAATCACAGAAAAATCATATGAAGATCAGAAAACTAAAAGACTCGAAGTATGATCTTATTTCACTTCCTCCATTTTGGACCAAATAAGGGATACTTATAGGAAAATATTGGGGAAGGAAGATTGTTCATCTGTGCAGGTGTGTAGACTGTGCGTATACACACATAGTATGCGTGTATGCACACACTTGTGCGTTGGTACACAAGCAGATGGTTCCTTGGTCCATAAGGCCTCTAACCCCTTTCTAGCGTATGTATGTGTGCGATTGAGAAATAGCCACAATTTATGTCTTAGAGCCTAGTGTTTATGATAAGTCATGGTGTTTCTAGAATATAATGTTACGCCTTAGCCTCCAAGTTTCCTCATTTTCAATATTAGAAACTTGTTTTTCGTGTGCCAGAAGGTCGAAATTCTTATTAAGAAATTTGGAAAAAAAAATGTGGAAAAATCGTAGAAAATTATGGAGAATTATTTTAAACTATTTATGAGTTATTTTAGGGATATTTGGATATTTTTAAGAATTTTTTGTAATCTTGGGCGGTATTCTTATACACTTCTCCCAAGATTGGACTAGTGAGCGACATGGTATATGTTTATCATCGGCCTAAAGGCGGGGACAAATGTTGGTGTCTACAGAAGCACCCACTTTGACTGAGACTAGAGAGATGATTAGTTCCGTAAGACGAAAGTTAAAGTATTAGGTATCTTCAAAACAAAGGTTAGCTTTACCTATGCCTGTGCGTATTGCTTCAGAAGCTGTGATATCCCTAAGAGTAAGGGTGAGCACAATTGGATATATATACACGGTCATTTTATACGGAGATCTAGACCTGGTCCCATCCATACTGGGTCGGGTACTGGGTACCCGATTGTATTTTTTTTTTACGTACTTTTTTTCTTAAGGTATATTTTACATAGTTTAATACTTTAATATATTATTTGTTTTTTCAAAAAATGAAAAGATTCGCCATCAAATACAACATTTCAAAGTGTGTTATGTCACTCTCATATTTGATGTCGAAAAAGATAAAATAATGTAAAAATATTAAGTAAAATACCGCATAGAAACGAACCTAGTACAATTAAACCCGCCGAGAATTGGGTCCGGTTCTGGGTACGCGGTACTGGTATTGGTGCAACCATGTACCCATCGGGTACTAGGTCCAAAATTGTCCAATACCAGTACGGATCTTGGTCCCGGTACTAACTAGGTAGTTATTTTGGGACTTGATACCAAACCCAATTCAACCGTAACAGGGTTTTTACCTGCCAGGTTTAAATCGGGACCAGTTCTAATACCTGATACCCAGTTCCGATGCTCACCCCTACCTAAGAGTTTTGTCATGACCATCTGAAGTTGTCTAACTGTTGAGGTAACTGATGCGTCTGTTCATAGTTGCCCAATGGTGTTAGCTGCTAGGTGATAAGAGATTAAGAAGCCCCAATTGCTCACTTGCCCGTTCAAAATCATTTAACGATATTGGCTGCTAAATGTAATGATGAAAAGACTTTGACTTAGCTGTGTTCTAGGGTCTTTTGAAAATCTCGTAAGCATTTAACGCAAATTGTGACATGTGAAGAGCCAGCGTGTCGATTGCTGAGATAAAAGCTAGTGTATCGGCTGCTAAGGTAAAAATCAGTGTGTCGTAAACTGTGGTAAAAGCCAATGTGTCGACTACTAGGAATGCTAAAGTGAACCGCCTAGTGGTGCTCTGATAAAGTAGTGTGTTGGCTGCTCAAATGATAGTGCCATAATAGGTGCTCAAGTTTTCTCTTTAGGCGCGCCTTAGTCATAAGGGAATACTTGCTGTGAGATAATGTTGCTGCTGAAGATTTGACATGATATCTGATACGAAACAAGGTGATAACTTCGAAGGTTTGATAATGGCTTCTAAGAATGATGCAAGTATGGGGGAAATAATGGCTTATGGAGATTCAAGGCTTTTGGGATCTTCTAAGACATCATCATGGGTGTGTATAGTGACACACGAAAATACTTGATCATTGAAGCAAAGGAAAGAATGGCGGAATTAGGGGAATAAGATGGTTTTGCCTATGAGTTTTTCCCACTTCACTTGATAGAGTTTTCTCATTTTTAAGCATTAAGTCTTTTATTTCTTGAAGTGTATTAATCATCATTTGCAGCCTTATGCACATGGAAAATGACTTCTTGAAGGTTTCTTGATTAAAAGACTGAATCTTGAAAGGTTTCTTGAAGATTTGAAGAAAAACGCAAAAATTGCGTAAAATGGGACAATCTCCTATGGCGTCAATTTCGACGATTTTTGGTTGATTTGGGTAGATCATATTTTTGTGTAATTCTGATTGTAATTGTTGATTATCTTGATTAGCAAGGTAAGAATAAGTTTGTTAGGATATTTTTTTGTTTAGATATGGTTTGTTAGGATATTTTAGTAAGTTGCATGACATGCAGTGATGATGTGGCATTCTTATCTTGTGAGTCATCAATGAGTCAATAGATTAGGACGATTTTCTCTATGTTGTGCGTGTGTTTTTAGCTTAGTTTATTTAGGATTTTGTTGATGATTATGACTATAAATAATCTCAACATTAGTTTGTAAAATTCAGATTAGTGAATTCAAAAAACATTATTGTTTAAGTTTTATTTGTTTTCTACAAAACAAACCAAAACCGAAGGTGAGGAAAATTTCGAGTGTGAAAATTTCGAACACTTCAAAGAGTTGGTGCTTAGGCTTTAGACTCTTGTGAGGATAATTTAGGAATTGAGGGTGCATAGCTTTAATCAATTCACAAAATTATTCGACTTAGCTCGTTTTTCTTGGTGCTTGGCTTTAGAGAAAACCGAACTAAATTCTATCATTGTGAGTGGCGATTTCTTTTATCAATATTCACATCAACTTTTGGTGCTCTCGTTGAGAGGACATTAATCCTCAAAGTTATTGGTATAATCTCATTGTTGAAACAAAGGTAATTATGTCAGCTGATGAAGTAAATACTCCTAAGATTACTACTGAGGAATTGCGCAAGGACATAGAAGAATTAAAGGCTATGTTTGAGGCCACCATGAAGGATTTTGCCGAAAAATTGAAGTCACCTAGCAAGTCCAAGGGTGGAAGTAAAGGGAAGTCGGATTCTAGTTCTGATGATGAGCAAGCAAGCTCAAGGAGCGATCATCCCTCAGAGCCTCCCTTAAAACAAGTCCCAAACTCCCTCACATAGTTACCAAGTTTGAGGCTTACAAATGCCTGCATGTTAGATGCGCACATGAGTGCAACTTGGTGTATGATTGGTGGAAGGTAAGGGTAAAATATAACGTAAGAAGTAGGAGTCGCCGGCATGTCTTTAGATAAAGAGCATGCACACCCAAATATTTCCAACCATGGAATTATAAATGACCCATACTCGGTTTTGGTACCAACGACTAGATTCAAAAGTGAGGGTGTGGATATCGGTTTTGGTACTTTATCCATCCGCGTATAGCGGCCTCATATTCAAACTTTAACGCTACTGGTTGAATTGTTAGCTACATACATATTTCTGGATTAAAACCTTAGCCTTACTTGCACATAGAGACTACTCCACTATGAGAAAAAGGGTCATTTCCGATGGAATTTTTCCGACGGTCATTAAATTCCGTTTAAAATGTCTGAATTTCAGACAAATTTAAAATTCGTTGCAAATTTTCGACGGAACTTGAATTCGTCCAATTTTCGACGGATTTTAATATAATTCCGACGGAATATTGAGATATAATTAATAATTTTTTTACGGAATTAATTTCCAATGGACTTTTCCGACGGAATTAATTTCTATAAAATTTTCCATTGGAAATGTGAATTACAAAGAAAAAAAATATTTCGACAAACCCTAGCTATATAAACCTTACTCAACTAATTTTACTTCACCTCTTTCTCTGCCTCCCTCTTCTTTCTCTCACGTCTTCCTTCACCTCTTTCCTTGTCCCTCTATTGTCTCACATCTCCCTTCTCCCTTCATCACATTCATCGCCGCCGCCACACTCACCCACTCCTTTCTCGACACCCACACAATAATAATGGTTTAAAAGGATAAATTCAACCACAAAAACTCTAGATCTAGAGTTTTTGTGTTCAAATTTGTCCTAATAAAACAAGTAATGGAGGATAAATTTTGGAGGCAGGCTTTAAGTTTTTGGTTTTTTTTTTTTTTGATATTTGGTTGTTTGTTCGAGTTTGGTGGATTTTTTATTCGATTTTGGTTTGATTTTTTTTATCAAATTTGGTTGTTTGGTTCGACTTTTGGTTGTTTGATCGAATTTGGTGGATTCGGCTTTCATTTTTTCATTTTTTTTATTTTCGAATTTTGGTGGTGGTGGTGGTGGTTGGTGTAGATATGGTTTTAGGGGTTGGTTGGTGTATTTGGTGGTGTGTTTTGTGGTTCGGGTGGTTAGGGGGTGGGTTTGTGGGTTGGTGGTTTTGTGAGTGGTTCTAGATGGTTTCGTAGGTGGTACTGGGTGGGTGAGTCTGGGTCTAGGTGGCTAGGTGGTTCAAGGTGTGTGAGTCTTGACGGGATGGTGAGTGGGGTGGTGGGTTTGAGCGGTGGGTCCGGGTGGATCTAGTGAGTGGGGTGGTGGGTTTGAGTCTGGGTGTATCTTGTGAATGGGGTAGTAGGGTGGCTGTTGTTGTTGCCTCACTCTTTTTTTTTTTTAATTTTTTATTGTTTTTTTTTTCTAACGAAATTTCCTTCAAAAATTTTCGACGACCACCAATCAGTCGAAAATTTTCGAAGGAATTTCCGCTGAAACCAAAAAACCCTATGGACCCGGGGGCTTTGGGGGCCCACATGCCCTTTTTATGGACATCGAACGTCTGTTTGTTTGCATAGTGTGAGTATGGTTGGTTTGGGGATGTGCCTAGAAACTCAAAATCTAAGTAGTGATGTTGTCACCATGCTCTTTTTGGGAGCTTATGGAATCCCATTAGGTCAAGCCCGAAGATAAATTGATTCCAAGGTCAGGATGATCTCCAGATTTTGGATTCGGGGACGAGGGTAAGGACAAAGTAGGTGTAGACACAAGGCTTTGGGGGCCCACGTACCATTTTTACGGACATTGAATGTCTTTGTTGTACGCGATCACCTTTTTGTTTTGCATTAAAACACATCCTAAACCATTCTTAGAAGCATCACTATACACGTCAAAGGAACTACTCCCATCTGGTAGAGTCAACACTGGACCAGTAGTCAACCGCTCTTTTAGAGTCTTAAATGCTTCCTCACACTTATCTCTCCAAACGAACTTACTGTCCTTCTACATTAATGACGTCATCGGCTTAGCGATCCTCGAAAAATCCTTCAGAAACCTTATGTAATACCTTGCTAAACCCAAGAAAATTTGCACGTATGACACATTCTTGGGTGTAGGCCACTCTTTCACTGCCTCAATCTTTGCTGGATCCCCTCTTTTGACACATAATACCCCAAAAACACAACCTTTTCTAACCAAAATTCACACTTAGAGAGTTTAGCATGTAACTTATTCTCCCTCAGCATTGTCAAAATCGTTCTTAAATGTTCTACATGCTCCTCATTGTTCTTAGATTACACTAGAATACCATCGATGAATACAACCGCAAACTTGTCCAAAAACTGTTGCAAAATCCTATGCATCAAGTCTATGAAAATTGCTGGCGCATTTGTCAACCCAAATGGCATAACGGTGTACTCATAATGCCCATACCCCATACGAAAAGTTGTCTTCGTTATGTCCTCGTCAGCAATCTTCAATTGATGGTATCCCGACCTCAAATTAATCTTTGAGAACATAGTAGCTCCTTTCAGCTGATCAAATAAGTCATCGATTCTTGGCAAAGGATACTTGTTCTTGATGGTCACCTTATTCAACTCCCTATAGTTGACACACAACCTCATGCTCCCGTCTTTCTTCTTGACAAACAACACTAGCGCTCCCCAAGGTGAAACATTAAGCCTAATGTAACCCTTCTCCAACAAGTCATGTAATTGCTCCTTCAGCTCGCTCATTTCCGCAGATGTCATCCTATATGGTGCTTTGGAAATGGGCGTCGTTCCTAGCACTAAGTTTATGGTGAAGTTGATTTTTCTCTTCGGCAGCATTCTTGGAATCTCCTCCGAAAACACGTCTAGGAAATCCCTCAATACCTCGGTGTCCTTTGGCTGGAATACTCGACATAGTCTACATCCCTCACACTACAAAAGTAAATTGGGAAGCCTCTATTTACGTACCTGGCAAACCTCATCATTGACACTATTTTGTTGTGCTTCGTACTTCCTGCCCTCCAATAGCTCACCTTCCTACCTTCTTAAATAACGAGATTTTTTTGCGGCTCACACAAAATCTCAGCCTTTATGTTGACTCAGCCAATCCATTCCTAAACTTATCTCCAAATACCCTAACTTAAACTCTATCAAGTTAGCCTATAATTCCACTCCCTCTATCTCAATCGGGACACCCAAATACCTTTTGGAGCACTGCACTTCTTGTCCTGACCGTATCACTATCGACATATCTCTTATATCTCCTTTTCCCAAAAATAGGGAGTAACTTTTGCAAAACTTTAGTGGACACAAAAGAATACGTTGCACCAGAATCAAACAAAACTTTAATAGGAAGAGAGTGAATAGAGAAAGTCCATACCATTAATCACATCTTTACTAGCATCCACTTCACTTCGTGCCATCACATTCAGCTTTCCAACATTCGAGGTCCTAGCCTGGCCTCCACTACAAGAAAACAGCTGATTAGCGACGGAATACTTGCGACGGACTAAAATTCCGTCGCAAATAATTCAAATTGTGACGGAAAATTATTCCGTTGCTGTTTTGCGACGGACTTAATAGTTTTCCGACGAAATATTCCGTCGGAAATTCATGACAAAAAATTTGCAAATAAAAAAAAGAATTTGCGAGGGAAAATTCCCTCGCAAATTTGCGACGGACAAATTTTCGTAGCAAACATAATAGTTGCGACAAAAACCAACATCCAAACCAAATTAACTTTGTCACCAAAAACAAAATAAAATAAACAAAACAACTAACCCTCTCAAACCCTAACCCACAAATCAACTAAACCCTCTCAAACCCTAACCCACAAATCCACTCTCAAACCGGCGACTTCCCACAACGCCTGTAATACCCCACATTTTCACGTTATTTAAGAAAGTATTTTTGTATTTTATTCGTATAATTTTAATATTTTTATTGAAAAATTATGTTCAATAGGAATATTAAATGAAAAGAAATTGATAATAATAAAATAAATAATAAATAAGTTTTAATAAAAAATAGTTATTTGTGTTCATAAATATTATATTATGTTTTCAAAATATTTTAAAAGGCTTCTAAAAAAAACCGAATTTTCAAGGGTTTCCTAATTTATTTTGATGCAAGGGCTTAAAGGTAATTTGCACTTGTTAGGATAGGTATGGGCTTTTCCAAATCCTACTTTGGGGCCTATAAATACCTCTTAAAACCCAAAATTTCAGACTTTCATGCTCATACTAGTCATTAGGATTCCAAGAATTTAGAGAGAAAAAAAAGGGGGAGAGCGAGGATTTCCGAAAAAAAAACTGCAGTTTTCGGAAAACAGAGAAAAAAAATTTATTTTTGTGCTCTTGGGATTCGTGCCCAGCCGGACCCCACTACCGGACCACCACCTGCACTCGCCGGAGCCACCGCCGTCCACCCCACACTCCTCCCCTTCCTTCGGTATTGTCGGGCCTTCTATATAAAAAAATTCCTTCTTTCTTTTTAATTCAATCTTGCAAATTCATGTTCATATTTATGTTTAATCATGCTTTTATGAGTTTAAATCATGTTTAATAAAGTTATGATTTTTTTTAAGGCATAAATTAAATTGTTGTTCATGAAATTTTAGATTAGGGTTTGTAAATCATGAAAGTTATGATTTTTATGAGTTTTTATAGCTTAAACTTCAACATTATGATCATGAATTATTGTTGTGTGAATTTATGATGATTCTATGAAGTTTACATTGATTTTTAAAGGCTTTGAAAATAAAATAAATTGCTGTCCAAAATTTATAATCATGAAATTCAATTGAATAAATATTATGAACATGTTTTGGCTTATGAAAAATTGTTCTAAAGCATAGATTGGTTTCATAGTTATGTTAGTTGATTGTAGAAGAGTTTTACCATGAAATTATGATGTTTTTATAGGTTTTTCATGACTTTAAAGTTAATAAATAAATCTGAAATTTTTATAAAAATAAATTAAAGTAAGTTTTAAGTGTTCATATTATGCTAGTATGAACACACATGAATTCTATGATGTTACATATAATTTTTAGCATATTTTATGAAGTTTAAAAGTGATTTTAAGCATGTTTAACATGCTGTCCAGAATTTATAAAGTGAATAATAAGGCTTTTTAAAGTATGTAATTAGCATAAATGATTAAATTGAGTAATACATTATATGGTTGATTTATGTAGTTTTTGAAGTTTTTCAAGGAGTTTTGGTAATTTTATGTTGCTATCCACTTTCCTAAAGTGGCATCAAATTTATGTTAGGGTTTTATCAAGCATAAATGAGTCCTGAAAACCAAGTAATCATACAATAGAAAAGTAAAGTGTAGTATGGAATTGGATAGAGACCATATAAGTAATGTTTTGGACAAGTTGCCAATATAGAAGTTAGTTTATAGTTGTTGTAGAACTTAGTCAACAAGGTTTTAATTTTATTTCGGTTTTTCCTTATTTGGAGACTTTGAACTAGTCCACTTCTAGAAGTTGTGGCGGAGCACCGTTACTTTACAAGGTACGCAAGTACTAAAGACAAACACAGGAACTAGAATTCATGCTAGGATGATCCTTGATTGTATGAGATATTGTTATGTTTGTTGAATCAGGAATTTATGTGCATGACGAGTTATTAGAAGCATGTTTTTGTAGTATGTTGACATTCCATTTTAAATAGTATTATGAATTTTTATAAGCTTGAATTGGAATGTCATGATCAGTTTAATTTGGCCAATAGTTTATTAATCAAGAAAGGAAGTTATTTTTAAGTTAATTAGTTACTTAATCAACAAGAAAGGTCATTGTGAATTTTTATTCACTTGATTAAAAGAAGTTATGAGCAATTACTTTAGACATGGGTTGCCACTCACAGTTTAATGTGTGGTCAAGGGGAAAGTAAGTAATTAGCCACTCACGGTAAATGTGTGGTAAAGGAAGTTCAGTTTAATTAAAGGACACGCATGAGATTAATTTTGAATCACTTTAAATTGAAGATAATTAATTTGGCTTGCTTGAATTGATGCATGTCTTTATGTGATGTTGTATGTGAGTCATAACATTTCTAAACCGATTAATCATGTAAAGTGTAAGAGGGCTTTCATCAAAACTCTTGGAACGTATATACCTTGAGTATGAACAATGTGGGGAGTTGTATGGAACAATGATCTATGACTTCTAATTGGAGTACAAGATGTTGTACTCTTTTTTATTTTTAATGCGCTGGATATCCGTCACTTTATGTGACATAGTAATACCTTCTTGGAGTTGCTCCCAAGTTGGTGCCCAATAGGGCGATGATTTTTAAGGAGGAAACCCGTTCAATGTAGGATCCATAAGTTTAAATATAATAATTAATTTAGTTGAGTCCATGTACAGGAAAAAGGTTGTCAAAGGTAAGTTGAGTGCATGTTTTATTTCTTTATTGACTGTTGCATAGTCTTTAGTAGTTATGTACTTAGCTTTGCTGACTGTTTTTTTTTTTTTTTGTGCATGGCTTTGTCTTGGACTTGGCCCTACAATGGCCCACTTGTGGTGAGTAGTTGACTAGTAAAAGAAAAGCTGCAGGTAAAAGTGGGCAGAAGTCATTTCATGATGGGCTGGAGTGAGATCGCTTGCTTTGTTTTGTAGCTTTACTTTATTTTTTATTGCTTATGAAGACTAACATTTATTTTGGACGTTGTTTTATTTCTAAAGACTTTTAGTTTTGGTTTTTAAGGGCCATTAATATGGTTCCGAAATGTAACAAAGTTTAAAGTTGATTTTTTTTTATTTTGGGATTGTTTGAAGTTTAGTAAATTGGTTTTGATTTTAAGACTTCCGCTGTAGTACTTTGATAAATGCCTTAGTCGTTATCACGGTGGCGGTAATACTTTGGTTTTTCCATATTCAGAATTTTTAATACATATAATCCTTATTAATTATCATATGTTTTCCGGAAAAATAAGAAGTAGGAAGTTAGGAAATTCCAGGGTGTTACAACGCCGGAGACCTCCTCGTCCTCTTCCTTGTCTATCTTGCTCTTCCTCTTCCTCGTATGTCTTTCCCTTAGTCGTTGTTCTTACTCTTCGTCGTTGTTCTTCGTCTTCGTCATCGTTCTTCCTCTTCGTCGTTCAGGTAGGTTGTTCTTAAACCCTAATTTGTCCAATTCATGCTCAATTTGTCGAATTCACTACTTAGTTTTGCTGTAAACTTTCGTCATTGCTATTCCTCTTATTTTTGTCGAATTTCATGCTCAATTTGCATAATTTGAGTGATTAAATTAGGGTTTCTGCAAAAAGCGTTCTTTTGATGTTGAAATAATTGATTAAGGAATTCAAGATTGTATTTTTTGTGTCTTCTTTAACTGTTAATTACTAAAGTAATTATTCTTTAACTTAGTATTTAGGTTTAGAAATTAGTCAACGGAATCTGATTTTTATCATGTGTATTTTATGAAGTTTGAGCTAATTTGAATATGTATTGTGGCGATTTAATTTGCATTGTTTTGGTGAACAATTTTATTACATTTTGGATCTTTGGAGAAATTTAAGGGTCTAAGGTATAGTTAATTTGAGGGTTTTTGATGAATTCAGTTTGATCTTAATTATTTAAGCTAACCTATTGAGCTTAGGTTGTATTATCTTGTTTACTTCTTTAATTTTGATTAAAGTTGTCCGAGTTTTCGAAAGTTTGCTATCGTAATCTGCGTTTGTCATTGTTAATTTATGGTGATATTAATTTGGAAAGAGTACAACTATGGCAAGTTATATTGTGTGTTTGATACTTACCTATTTTAGAGAGGGGAAAATCAAAGTATTATGGAAACAATATCTGGCTGTGATGTGTCATGAACAATTCTTTGGTGTGTATGTTCTTTTGTTCGAATTTCCTTGCTATACTTAGTGACTTAGTTTTGCTATGTTCAAATTTACTATGGTCAAATTTGTGATTTTTCATTTAATTTTAGCTTTAGTTTGATATTATGATTTGATGTTTGAGCATGGTTGAAGTTCATTGATCAAAGTACTAAAGTCGATTTGATCAAATCAAATTATGATTTCACTTTGTTTTACTACACATTACATGTATTCACTTTGTTTTGGAATAATTGACATGTTTTCATAATAGCTCATGATTAAGGATATAATTGTTTGCATAAATGCATCTTGTTTGGTTAAATATCAGAATAATATCATATTTAGTACTCGCAAAAAGTTTTAGCCCCAAAAAGTTTTTAGTGATTTTTGAGGCCTTTTGATTGATTTTGAGCCCCAAACAGTTCTGAGATGACGTCTAGCTTAATTTACATACATGGACACTTGTAAATATGCTATTTAGGAATGTGTAGTGATTAGTGATTAGAGTTTCGAAGTGTTTGTGTTTAATCAATATGTTTTTCATTAAACACAAATTACTTCTGTAATTAATATTTTTTCCATTAAATTAGATATTAATAAGTAAGGATTTGCTTTTTCATTCATTAAAGGTAGTTGAATTAGATAAAATATTTCATGAATTTAAACAAATTGCTTTTGTGCTGTAATTGTCATAATAATGACAATGCTTAGACATTAACAATAATATTATATTTGACAAAAGTGTTGGCTATTTGTGACTTGTGTAGAAGTTGTCATCATGAAACGAAAGGATCGTAGTTGGATGTATCATAGGTTGGATGGGTACTCTTTAAACCGTGCTTTCCACGAAGAAGTTGATGAATTCCTTCAATATTGTAAAGATCATCCACAGACTTCTAACCCAAATGAAGTTAGGTGTCCTTGTGTGAAATGCAAGAATTTACGTATCCATGGCCCGGAAACAATTAAACTGCATTTGTATCGCAAGGGTTTTACACTGAATTACTACGAGTGGATGAACCATGGAGAAGGCTTTCCTAACTCCTCCGAAGGGAAATCCAATGAATACTGTGACATGGTTTTGGATGCTCTAGGACATAACCAAGATCAAGGGGGTGATCACCAGGCCCAAGATGTAGAGGAGGAACCTAATGCTCAAGCCAAACAGTTCCTTGATTTTGGAGTCTTTTTGAGTGAATTTGAGCCCAAAACGGTTGTAATGTCACATTTCAATAAATTAAAAAACATAGACACCTCTAAATATGCAGTATATGAATGTTAAAGGTACATATAAGCTTAATTGAAGAGATGGTAATGAAATGGGTAAGTAAATAGCCATTTTGAGGTGTTTTGAGTCATTTTGGGTGATATTGACCCTAAAACACTTGGAAGTTGACTTTTAATTTAACTTGAGGACTTATACACTTGTAAATGTGCTATTTGGGAATTTTTTAATTAGTTATAAGCTTAAATGAAGAGAAACTAGTGACTTGGCCATGGTAGTAGCCACTTTTAGTGATTTTGGAGACTTTTTGAGTGAATTTGAGGCCAAAACGGTTGTAATATCACACTTCAATAAAATTAAAAACATAGACACCTCTAAATATGCAGTATATGAATGTTAAAGGTACTTATAAGCTGAATTGAAGAGACGGTAATGAAATGGGCAAGTAAATAGCCATTTTGAGGTGTTTTTAAGGTATTATGAGCAAAAATCACTCGGAACTTGTCATTTGCTTTAAATTTAAACCTTACAAAGTTGTAACTATGCTTTATAGGACTATTTATGTTATGTATAAGGTTTATTGAAATGAAACTAGTGAAATGGGCATAATTGTAGCTGTGTTTCATTTATTTTTTAGCGAAGTTGGGCACATAATTAAACACAAGTTGAAATAGTTGTCTATGTGTATTCCTCTATTAGTATGTTTGTTTCAATCAATTGCGTGTTGTAGGAAACATATCAGAAGAAGGTTGAGGATTCCTCCAATGCGGAAACTCCAAAGACGCCAAATGAGATGTATTGGGAGGTAGCTGGTGGGCTCAGCAAGAAAGATCGCGTCAAAGGTATTGATAGTGGTGCTGAGCCGTACTACGGGTCGTTCAGGCGATGTGGATCATCACAGCTGTACACTCCCTATGTCGTTTCTCAAATGCAAGATCATTTTGACAAGAAGGTAGAGAATGTCACAACCCAGCTGCAGGAGTTTCGGGAGGATTTCAGGACCCAGATTCGTGATGAGTTAAGGCAGGAGGTTCGAGAGGAGGTCACTTGTCATGGTAGTATTAATGGTAGTTGTAAGACACAAATTAATTTATTTATGTTTTAAAATGTTTGAAACAATATCCTTGATGTGATCGTCACGACGGAATGGAAATGTTTATGGTATATATAGATTTGCAGGTACTAATTATGGTTTGAAGTAGTGTTTCAAAAAAAAAATTGCAAAATTCCGACGGAAATATTCATCGCAATTAGTCATATAAGAATTTTTTAAAACTTTTCCGATGGAATTTATCGTCGCAAAATATATGGAAAAATTTAAAAGCTGCAAATTGAGAGCTAGTTTGCGATGGAATTTTCCGTCGCAAAATGTTGGATTTGCGATGGAAAATTCCCTCGCAAAATTGCGATGGAAAATTCCCTCGCAGATTTGCGATGGAAAATTCCCTTGCAAAACTGGTCCTTTAATTTCCTCAATTTTCGTCGCAAGTTCCGTCGCAAAAAGTTTGCGTCGGAAATTCCGTCGGAAAAACCAACAATTTGCGATGAAGAGATAGCGACGACCTTTTTGCGACGGAATTTTGGGTATTTCCGACGGAATTATTCCGTCGCAAATCAGTCGTTTTCTTGTAGTGCTCCTCCATTTCCACTTCCATTCCTATTCCCGGCCTGTTGCGTCGTCTTTCCTCCCATGTTTCCTTGGAAACCTCTTTGCTAACCTCCTGTCGAATTAACCTTGAACTGAGACCCTTGTCCTTCCTTTCCCTTAACCTTGGAGTAATACTCATACTCACGATGTTTGAGCTTGTTACACAGACGAATGAAAAGTCACTAAATTTCTAGCATAGTCTTTGCCTAGATGATTATTAGGACACTTCTTGTAGAAGTGCACCCGACCACCTTGATTAGCGGACTGCCCCTTATTCCCATTTACATTTGCAGGCTTTCCTTAGTTGCCCTTATTCCCCTGAAAATTGTTGTTGAAACGAGGCTTCTTAAATCCACTATGACTTCCATGTTGGTTAAAGGTTCCTCTACCATACTTCCTTTTCTCCCTCGTGTCACCTTCTTTCAGCATCTGCTTCTTCTTTTTCTCCAAGGCATACAAGTGTGCAGCTCTCCCATATAACTCATCCAGCGTTTTGAAAACTTGCCCGGCTAGTTGCAACCGAATATCTATGGGCAACCCTCTCTTAAAAAGACTAGCCTTCAACTTCTCCGTTGCTACAACTTCCTTAGCAAACCTAGACAACTCTATAAAATTCGAGTAGTACTCAATAACTGACATACTTCCCATCTTGAGCTCCAGAAAATCATCAGCCCTTTGCCTTTGAAGAAACACAAGGTAGATCTTGCTGCGAATCAGCTCCTGGAACATAGTCCAATTGAATCCTACGACGCCTTGATCATAGCTTCATTCTGTGACCACTAAAGATCTGCTTCTTCCCTTATGTAGCAAACTGCATGGTTTACCTTAGACTCTTCTGGACACTCAACCGCACCGAACATCTTGTTGAACTCTCTCAGTTATCCCTCTAAAATAGTCAAATTGGGCTCTCCTTGATACGTAGGCGACTTGCTTTAAGCAATTTTCTTGAAAAGTTCCCCAGCGAGGTCACCTCCATTACCATTTCCTTTAGCGGCTAACTGTTGAGCTACATTTGCCAATTGCCTCACTACTTCATTCAGTTGATTATTATTACGCTTAACTATGTTATTTCTCCTGAAGAGGAAAAGACCTTTTTATTAAACTACTTCCAACTATATGATAGAACAATGCAAAACTTATAGCATACAATGAATGCACTTTTTTTTTTCAATTCGTCTCGTAAAGGAAATTTCAATCCCTTTAAAGCGATTGATTCACTTAGTTTTGATTGTTTACACAACCATTCAATAAAATAAAGACATAATAAAAAAATCCCCTTGGTTTTTCTCTACTTGAGACATAATTTCATAAAACTAATTCATTCTATTCCTTTATTCTCATAATAGTTCTCAAATGCTTAGTTTTCTAGGAGCTCTCATGGCTTATTGCCACTTATTCTAAAAAGAAACGACAATGTAAGAGGTCTAATATCTTTTGAATGATAACAATACTAGACAATTTAATTTTTGGCTAAACTTGTATTCCTAAAACAACATATTCTCAAACATTGATATTATCACGCTTGTCCCTAGACATAACATATTTTTCAGGTGTAAATTCTGGATCCTCGACATCTTCTTCAACATCATCCCCCGAATCTTCCTTGAAATCTTCATCCATATTCTCCTCGAGATCAAGTTCCTTCTCTTCTTCTTCCTCAGAACAATCACCAAATCCACATACACTGGTATCACCAGGTTTGGATTCTCAATCTCATAGCAGGAAATATCCTTCGACTCATAACCTAAACAACCTGAAGCAGCTTTATTCTCATCCATCACAGTATCTTCCAAGTTATGAGGGATTGGTGTGGGTGGGGACTTCTCGCCTGAATTAGCCTTCAGAAACTCCTCCTCCTTATGAATGTAGTCTTCTAAAAACCTCTAATCACAACCCCATTGACCAATACAATCCCTATACTTAGTATAATTTGGAAGCCCTCCAACAAAGCGAAAATCATCGAACTTCTCCTTTATCTCCAAGTAAGGCAGACGGTCTGGCAAATAACTCACGATCAAGGCAGACACACAATCAGGTTGATTCCACTCTTTTGGTTCAGCACCAAACTCATGTAAGAACAATAGAAACAAATCTTCCACACATACTAAGGTGGACTCTCATACTCCTTTTTCTCCAAAGTTCCCAATTGGGTATCCCTACTAGGTAAATGATCCAACATCCTACAATGACATCACTTAAAATTAATGGGCCATCCTTCCCAAAGCACAAACAAAACTAAATAAACAGTTTCACGACAAGAAAAGTTCGATGACTAGCAAATAATTTCTTCTACACATAAATAGCCACATAAATAACACACTTTTAAAACATTCACTTAAATGCATGGCGGAAAAGATAAAGTCTATCCTACATGCCCAAACTTCCTACTCAATCTCACCACATGTTATGAAAGCAATAACACATAATAACATACCTTAATTCCTTGCATACCTGTACATTTAAACAAACAAAACCTTTTCTTTTTTCAAAACTTTCTAATTTTAGAAATTACTATTTTTAGAAATCTTCACTTTTCAGTAACCTTCTAAAATAATAAATTCCCTTTTTCCACAATTTTCCTTAAAAAGAAAATCATTAAATAAATAAATAAATGAATCAATGAATAAATAATTTAATTAAACATTTATTTATGGCTCCAATATTCTTAAACCACTTTCTCAAAATAAAACTAGTACCCAAAATAATAATTTACTTTATTTTGAAAACTAACTAGAGTGTACCCGTGCAAATATACGGGAATAACTATGAGGGATGAATGATACTAATAATAAATTAATTATTGTAATCTGAATTGAAATCATCGTAAAAGGGTTAAACTTACAAAGTTACAATTACCAAATCAATTTCATTAGTAATTACCCCAAATTATGTCACCAGATTTATAAATAAAAAAAATTAAAAAAATCAAACATCATGATGAACACCAAAAAGTAGATATACGTGGAAAGGTGGGTTATGTTCTTATAGAGAAGAAGTGCATTTATTTGTACATATTATTTGGCCAGTAGCTGTTTCATATTGTTTGTAGGTGATGTGAGAATTTTAGGGGATTAGATTAGGGGTAGTTATTATGTGGGATTATTTATTTAGTTTTTTTTTTTAATTTTATTTTTTTTTATTTTGAGAGAGAGTTTTGTTGTATTTCAAAGTGATTTAGCCGGGAGTGGTTGAGAGTTTAGTATGTGGGTTTTGGAAGAAAGAGAATAAAGGGGTACATTTAAATTAGTAATAGAGATAAGCTCTGGCAACCACTTTATAACACCATGGAATTTCTTAAATATCTCATGGCTATTTCCTAAAAACATAATATAATAATAATAAATAAAACGATAAAAATACTTCCTACTTAACTAGAAAGATCAAAGTATTACCACCACCGCGATAGCAGATAAGACTATTATCAAAGTACTATAGCGAAAGTCTTCTGACTTTAAAACAATGTAAAAACCCAAAAGAACTTTGAAAACAAATCCACATAAAACTTTATTACATCTTGGATCGAAACAACGGCCCTTCAAAACCAACTAAACCTTTAAAACTCTAAAACAACCAAACCAAAAGTCAATAACAAAAAGTAAACAACATGTCCAACAGAAGTAAACAAAAACAACAACTGCAAGCGCTCAACACTCAATCCCAGCATAATTGACTATGCCCACCTGTACATGTTGCTTTCTCTTTATTCTAGACTACTACTCGCTATCGAAATGGGTTGTCGTAGGGCCAAGTAAAAGACAAAGCCATGCATGATGAGGCTATCGCACACCTATCAAAAATAAACCTAACCACTCTAACTAATATATCTAGGGAAGTAGGGATCGATTCCACAGGGAAGCAATTAAACATATTAGTTCTAAAAATTTTAGACTGTGTAAAGGGCCTTTGAGTGACAATTGTGATCAAGAAATTAACTAGAACTAGAACTGAATTGATTAAGGGAATGAATATATGACTAAGCCTAGCTAGGACATCGGTTCACCACAGATTAACAAATGAATTGCACACAATTAATTAACAGATTATCAATTTTCTTGAATTAAGGTCCACTAATTCTCTCAAATCTAGTCCCCTTCAAAACTCCTCTAATGGCTCTCGCTCACTTAGACTCGTTTTGCCTATTGTCCTCATGATCTAATTGTGGTAATCTTACCTATCGGCATCGATTTCAACAATATCAAACTAACAATTAAACCTGGCCAGTATTTAACTGAAAGCAATAGAAGTTGACAACAGGAATTCAAGTACATTAATAACCAAACCAACAATTATGAACAAAGCATCAAAATCAATCCATGGATCCCCTAGTCCTAGAAAGGGAACTACTCACGCATAATAGAAACTAAAGGAACTGAAAACATGACTACAACAATTAAACTAATTAACATGAACAAAATAACTCAAAAGCATGAATTAGGACAAAAACAAGATCTAAAATTAAAATACTACTAACAATTATAACTAAGGGAAATAATTAAACTAATAAAAAACAAGAGAAGAAATAAAGAAGAACCTGAAATTGCGATTGTATTGAATGAATGATTAAGTTTTAACAAAAGTGAGTTCTAGAGAGAAACTGAATGAAAAACCCTAAGGAGAAAAATAATCTCTACTCTAATATGTTTTAAAAGACCCAACACACAAACTATTATATAAAAGGTACAAGGCCCGAGCTAAAAAGGTGAAAAATGGGCTCCGGACAAACCGCCTGACCAATCAGGCAAAATCCGCCCGATCGGGCTCACGAAGCGAGTGATTTTGGCCTTGGAAGCAATCCGCCCGAGGCGATCAGTGTTTTCGTCCCATCTTCTTGAAAAATGCTAAGTAAATTCCGCTCGACCGCCCAGGCGAAATGACTTTTTCGCCTAAATTAAGTTAGCTCGTCTTGTGTTACTCCAGGCTTCATCATAGCTTCTTGAGTACTTCAATTCTAACCCATGGCTTCTAGTATCTAGTTGTAACTCATATGATTGCCTCGGAATCAATTCAAAAACACCGAAATCCTGCAAAAATTCACTAACAAGCNAAATCCTGCAAAAAGTCACTAACAAGCACAAACAACTCCATACAACCAAATGTTAGCCAAAATAGCTCCGAAGAGCATAGGTTAGAGTCAAAATAAACCAGAAAAGGGGGTAAAACATAAGAATAAAATACACTTATCAAACTCCCCCAAGCCAAACCTTTGCTTGTCCTCAAGCAAACAAACTAAACTGAACAATGACTTCACCCCAAAACTTTTGAAAATACAATCAACTCAAGCAATTCCAAGCATGTAAGTTCCTATACCAACATATCAAAATCCCTTAACCGACATCCACTTAAATCAAAATCAATAAGCCAACCATGTAAGAAATAGAAGTCGATGACTAGAGTAGCTCACTTGGTGTCACTCCACACGTAAAATTGAGCATAAACAGTGAAGCTCACCCTTAATCCCAAATAAGAATGAAAGTGCAATAAGTGTTTAAATGCAAATTTTTAGAACCCAAACCCACATCTCACACCTCATGCACGTGTTTAAGGGTAGTCACTCAATCCTAATGTGAAAGTCGACTCGAAATGCAAGTAATACTCACTAACTTTGGCAATTGACTCACTTCACAAGAACTAAAAACATGCACATGCCGATCAAAAAGGTCTTTTTAGGCTTGTAACGTGGCTAGGGTGATGGGTAGGATAGAATTTGGGATAATGTGGTTGTAAATGCGGGCTATACGCATATAACAATCAAAGATCACAATCAACATCTCCAACATCAACTCCGACATCAAACTAATTCACATGGAATCACATCACACCATAAAACTTTACATTTCAACTACCCCCAAATATCACAAGCTTTGCTTCTTCTACATCTTTCAATTGTTTTTTTCATTTCATTTTTCAAGATTTTTTTCAATTTAGGCTCACGACTCTTAATGACATGTCAAAGACAAAAATCATCACACATACATAACTAGGCCAATAAAAGATGTATAACATTTTAATTCTTCATTAAAACTAGCCTAGACATTGGTATGCAGAGCCTTAATGTGAGACCTATTATTAAACTTTTAACAACAACCATTCACAATTTTCCAATCCTCCAAAACCTCCAACAAATGCAAAACAACAACAAAACAACTCCTCAACTCCAACAAGCCAGGCTTGGGCATATATTAAATGATTAGAACAAGGCCAAATAGGGTTCTAATGTGGCTAAAATGCAATTGAAGGGTAAAAAGCTCAAAACAAGGATCAAGGGAAAATTTGTGAAGGAGTGCCTAAAATCTGAAAGCTCCTAAAAGAAGTAAATGCCTTTTATCATTCGCGACATGTAACACACCAAAGCTAAGCTACTAGAGTCAAAAGCCAAAACATGGATTATACAAGCACCAGGAACTAAGCACACATAAAAAGAAATAAGCATAAGATAATGTATGCGGCTCAAATCCTCCCGTTAACACAGTTCAAGCCTCTGCTCTACACACGACTATAATGGCAAGATTATAAATTGTTTCAAGCTAAGTCAAGTTCAAGTCCAAGTTGGCAATTCCCAAAACATAACTCATCACATGCCCAAATCAATCAAAAACATTTTTAAATAAAATGCGAGGCACAGGGAAGTCATCATTCAATCATTTAGTAATTCTTAAATCAAAAATAAAATTAATTCATTCAAACCATTCAATCTATAAAACAATAAAAACTAAACTAGGAAAGCAGCACAATTTTTTAGGTCATATGTAAACTCATACTTCTAGCAAGTAGTACAAACCATATGACTATCCTAAGAAATCAATAAATCTATACTAAAAAGCAATAAAATTATACTAATAAAGCAATAAATCATACCTCCCCAAGTCGGACTCAGCAATGTCCTCAGTGATAGAAGGGAGTAAAGTGAGAGAGAAGAGAGATGGTGGATGGGGTTAGGGGGGTCATGAGGGTGGAATATGATGTAAATGGGTAAGAGGATGAAGTTGTGCAAGGATAAGAAAAAGGCGTAAATGGTAGACGATATTGCGTGTAGCATACATTGATTGAAATCTGACCACCTCTCACTGTTTCGACCATATCTCACAAAGTAAAATTTGGATTAACACGATTCTTATTTCATTGGAAATTAAACTCAAAGAGCTTTCCAACGGTAGGTCATACGCCTCATGGAACGTCCTAGAGGAAAAGTTATGGTCATTTAAAAATGATTTTGTGAAACTGCCGCGGACAAGTCTATTCGCCCGATCGGACGGATTTCGCCTGACTGCCCGGGCGAAATTTTTGCCTTTATAATTCATTCCTTCCTCACTCGTCCCGTGCGCCCGACCGGGCGAAGCCCGCGGAAGCACGGGTGCTTCAATTCCTTGTAAATTTTCATCTTAGCAACGTTCTGAGACCTGTACTCATAAACCGAACTTGACCAAAATCATTAGTACCCTCACTCTCACTAACCATCATAAATAAAACTTGGTTGAGGTATGAACTACTATTACGGAAACAAAATAAAGCGAAAAGAAAACTAGACTACTTACGGGTTGCCCCCCGCAAAGCGCTCCTTTAAGGTCATTAGCTTGACTGTGTTACCCAATACTTTAAGGAGGGTCAAAGAGCGAACGTGAACACCATGTAGTTAAAAACTCAAAGAGGCTTGGGGTTTCCGTTCGCTCAATTGTCTCATGATCCTTACATGGAATCTCGCCATTTATCTTATTCACCTTAAAAACATGTTGAGATGACTTCCGAGGCTTTCAACGTTTCTTACGACGTGTTTTCTTTTTCTTTGGATCCTAACACATCTTATTATCATCACTATATCCGTCACCTGCAAAAGAATCCAAACACAAAGGAGCCTCCAGAAGATCCTTATTAGGGGATCGAGGTAGGTCATTAAGAAAAATCTCATTAAGAGTATAAATTGCATGACATGATTGTTCTATCATTGGACGTTTCAAAGCATCATTAAGGTTGAAAGTAACCTTATCATCCCCTACAGAAAGAGTTAGACTCCCATTTTTCACGTCAATAACAGAANCTGCAGTGTTCAAGAATGGTCTACCTAGAATAATAGGGATGTGTGCATCCTCCTCCATATCCAACACTACAAAATCAACAGGAATAAAGAATTTCCCGACTCTCATCGGAACATCCTCTAAAATACCTTTAGGGTACTTCACTGTCCTATCTTCCATCTGCAAAGTAATGTTAGTGACCTTCAAAGCACCCATATCAAGCCTTTTGCAAATAGACAAAGGCATGACACTAACACTAGCCCCTAAATTACATAAAGCTTTGTCAATAAACAGTGGGCCAATGTTACAACGAATAGAAAAACTTCCCGGGTCTTTCAGCTTAGGTGGTGACTTGTTTTGCAATATGGCACTGCACTCCTCCGTAAGTTCTATGGTCTCCACCACATTCAACTCGCGTTTCCTGCTCAAAATATCTTTCAAAAATTTAGTGTAAGTAGGAATTTGAGTTATCAAATCAGTAAAAGGAACAGTAACCTGCAAATTCTTCACAATATCTAAAAATTTGCTGAAATGATTATCATTCTTACTCCTGGTCACCCTGTTCGGAAAGGGCAACCTAACCTGTGACCTCGGGATTGTATCGATCGATGTGTCATCTACCTTCTCCTTAGGTGCTTCAACCTCCTTATCTGGAACTGTCTCTAAATATTCAATCACCACATCACTGGTCTTCTTAGCTCCACCTGCAACATCAGAATTAACATTATCAGTAGGCATTTTCGGGCCCTCATAAGCAGTTCCACTCCTCAAAGTAATGGCATTGACATGGTCCCTCGGGGGATTTTGTGGTGCCTGTGATACTGAAGGTGTGGGTTGTGATGGAAGGTGGTCTGGTTGCCTTTGAGCAGTTGATTGTGCAATCTGAGCTATCTGAGTCTCCAGGTGCTTGTTGTGAGCCTGCATTGCCTCCATATTTTTCTGCATCTGCAACATCATATTCTTCAGCTCTAAAATTTCACCACTAGGTTGAGCTGGTGGTGCTGATAGTGGTGGCCTACTGAAACCTAGTGGGTGTGGTGGTACATATCTCTGCATTTGCTGGGGTGCCTGCTGAGGTGATATAGTTTGCTGAGAATTCTGCAAATTGCTATTGTTCTTGTAGGAAAAGTATGGATGATCCTTCCAGCCTGGATTATATGTATTGGAAAATGGATTGTTCTTGTAGGCTTGGAAAGCATACACTTGCAGTACTGAACTAGTAAATGACTGGGAACTATGACCGAATGAACCACAGGAATCACAGAAACGGTCAGTGCATCCCGAAAGTGCAGTTGTAGATGATGGTGGAGGAGCTGTAGTACCAATCTTATCAAGCTTCTGACTTATGGCATTGATCTGTGCAGCTAAACTCTCATACTTATCATCAACTACATGTTTTCCACCCTTCTTGGAATGCCCTCTAAGGTTACCAAACTGTGAATTATGAGTAGCAATTTCATCAATCGGTTCATATGCAGCATTGACCTCCTGGTTCATGAATCGACCATTAGCAGCAGAATCCAACAAAGCTCTACTCTCATTGCCCAAGCCATTGTAGAATGATTGAACTAAAAACCATTTCTCAAGCCCATGATGAGGACACATTCTCAATAACTACTCTCATTTGCTTGATAGTATCACAATATTGAAGGAAATTCTGCAGATGTAAATTCGGATCCTCCTTTAATGTCCCTGAAAACTGATTTTGTTCAACCATATTCACAAGGGTCGGTTTCAATTCAAAATTAGCAGCATTGGTATCGGGTACCGAATAACCTCAAGCCATAGACTCCGTACTAGGCAAGGAATAGCCTCTCAATGAACGGGCCGCAGGTGGCGGTGGTGGAGGTGGTGGTCCTCTACCCTGTCCTTCTCCTTCGGCAGCCATTTCGACCTCTAAATACCCTTCAAACAACAGGTTGAAGGTGAACTCGAAAAACAGAGACAAATCAGAAACGGTTTCCTCCATGGATCGAGGAAGAAATATTCGGCGTCTACTACGTCTCAACCGCTTCAGAAATACTTGCTCGGGCTCAGGGAAAATAAAAATATCAGGCTCGTGGTTGATTTGCATAAACCTATAAACCTGCACAAAATGAAAACTCTGAGCAAAGATAAGAAACTGCCTCAAAGAACCAAAAAGTTCTTTGAGACTAAAAAAAATAAAAAGAAAACAGTATAAACCTGACTAACAGAATTAACAATTGCCTCCCCGGCAACGGCGCCAAAATTTGATGAGGCTATCGCACACCTATCAAAAATAAACCTAACCACTCTAACTAATAAAGCTAGGGAAGTAGGGATCGAGTCCACAGGGAAGCAATTAAACCTATTAGTTCTAAAAAGTTTAGACTGTGTAAAGGGCCTTTGAGTGACAATTGTGATCAAGAAATTAACTAGAACTAGAACTGAATTGATTAAGGGAATGAGTTTATGACTAAGCCTAGGACTTCGGTTCACCACAGATTAACAAATGAATTGCACACAATTAATTAACAGATTATCAATTTCCTTCAATTAAGGTCCACTAATTCTCTCAAATCTAGTCCCCTTCAAAACTCCTCTAATGGCTCTCGCTCACTTAGACTCGTTTTGCCTATTGTCCTCATGATCTAATTGTGGTAATCTTACCTATCGGCATCGATTTCAACAATATCAAACTAAAAATTAAACCTGGCCAGTATTTAACTAAAAGCAATAGAAGTTGACAACAGGAATTCAAGTACATTAATAACCAAACCAACAATTATGAACAAAGCATCAAAATCAATCCATGGATCCCCTAGTCCTAGAAAGGGAACTACTCACACATAATAGAAACTAAAGGAACCAATTTAATCATAAGAACTGGAACTGAAAACATGACTACAACAATTAAACTAATTAACATGAACAAAATAACTCAAAAGCATGAACTAGGACAAAAACAGGATCTAAAATTAAAATACTACTAACAATTATAACTAAGGGAAATAATTAAACTAATAAAAAACAAGAGAAGAAATAAAGAAGAACCTGAAATTGCGATTGTATTGAATGAATGATTAAGTTTTGACAAAAGTGAGTTCTAGAGAGAAATTGAATGAAAAACCCTAAGCAGAAAAATAATCTCTACTCTAATATGTTTTAAAAGACCTAACACACAAACTATTATATGAAAGGTACAAAGCCCGAGCTAAAAAGGTGAAAAACGGGCTCCGGACAAACCGCCAGACCAATCGGGCAAAATCCGCCCGATCGGGCTCACGAAGCGAGTGATTTTGGCCTTGGAAGCAATCCGCCCGACTGCCCTGGCGAAATCCGCCCGATCGGGCGCGATCAGTGTTTTCGTCCCATCTTCTTGAAAAAGGCTAAGTAAATTTCGCCCGACCGCCCGGGCGAAATCCACCCGACTGTCTGGGCGAAATGACTTTTTCGCCTAAATCAAGTCAACTCGTCTTGTGTTACTCCAGGCTTCATCATAGCTTCCTGAGTACTTCAATTCTAACCCATGGCTTCTAGTATCTAGTTGTAACTCATATGATTGCCTCGGAATCAATGCAAAAACACCAAACTCCTGCAAAAATTCACTAACAAGCACAAACAACTCCATACAACCAAATGTTAGCCAAAATAGCTCCGAAGAGCATAGGTTAGAGTCAAAATAAACCAGAAAAGGGGGTAAAACATAAGAATAAAATGCACTTATCAATGCACACAAAACACACAATCAGCAAAACTAGGTACATAAACACTGAAGACTATGCACACTAACATGAATAACCTAAGCAAAAGCATAAACAACACGTACACATTATCTTGCCTTTACCACAACCATGTACCTGTACATAGACTCATCAACCTTATAAATTATTTATGATATTTTATTGTGGATTCGCATCGAACAGGTTTCCTTCTCAACAATCGCCCTAATGGGTATCAACTTTGGAGCAACTCTAAGAAGGTATTACCTATGTCACTTGAAGTGACAGAATTCCAACGCATTTATAAATATTAAAGAGTACAACGTCATATACACCTTATTAATTATCTTGATTATCACGTGATTCTAATATTAGATTCTTAGTTATTTATATATTTAAACCATTCCTTACCCCACAAAAACTGTGAGTGGCTAACCTTCTTGCTTATTAAATATACTATTAAACATGTGAATAAACATTCACTAACTACCTTTCTTGTTGCTCAAGTTATTAATCAACTTAACTGCTCTTCTTTACTTATTGACTACTAGTAAAATTCTTTTAAAATAGTCAACGTTCCAAGATCAATGATGTAATAACAATGCTATAAATATGAAATGTAAAACATGGTAATCGATACAAACTTTTCATGTAATCATGCCAACATATCTTCTCAAGCAAGTCAACACAAGTCAACACATCATTAACTTTCAATTCTACAAATTCTAGCATGAAGCTTAAACTACTCTAGCATGATTTCTAGTTACATTTATGCCTTCAGTATTTACGTACCTTGTGTTATAATAATACTCCGCCACTACTCCTAGAAATCTCTTAGTTCGAAACTTCCTACAAAGGAAAAATCGAAACTAATTAAAACCTTATTGACTAAATTCTGCAACAACTCTAAACTAATTTTTTGTCATGAAAACTCATTTAAAACCTTCCCTATATGGTCTCTATTCAATCCCATACTTGATTTCATAGTTTTCTTTTCAAAACACTTGATTTTTGATAATTTTCTGAAAATGGCGGTAGCTTTGAAAATACTTTTAAAACTCCTTTAAACCTTCTATAACCTCATAATTTGACCCTAAAACAATATAACTATGTTGTAAGATCAACATATGATGATTTCGTGCCTTGATAACAATTATAAGCCATTATTTCATGCATCACTATTTTTACTATGCATGAACATGAGATAATAAAAATTTACAGCAAAAAAATATTTATACAAAACCTTATGAAAACATTTTAAACTTTATAGTTCATGCACAAAACACTAAATTATTCACCTTATACTCTTCTAGACACTCCACTACACCAAATAACTTATTAAATTCTCTTACCCATCTCTCTAAGACAGATAGGTTAGGCTCTCCTTGTTAAGTAGGTGGTTTGCTTTCTTAGACATTCCCTAAAAGGATCCCTTCCTTAACCATATTATCTTGTAGCTAACTATTGAGCTATAGTAGCCAATTGCCTTACAACTTCGTTAAGCTAAATGTTATTAACATCATCTATTTTCTTTCTCTAGGAGAGGAAAAGACTTGCATGCTTATTAAACTATGTCTAAATCTATGTTAAAACAAACTAAAAACTTGAAATTTCAACAAAACGTACATTCAACTCAACTCTTAAGGAAACTATTTGCTTCCCTTAGAGTGATTTAGTTCACCTACTTTTGATTTCTTACACAATTAATAAATATAACAAAACACACCATACTTCCATACTCTCTAAAAAAAAAACCCAACTTCATAAACTATTCACAATGAATGGTGAATAGTTGTCTTTCTTTTTCTTGTTTGCGTCATCACTCATCTCAGCCGTTCATTATCAGACATTCATCTCAACCCTTCATTGCTCCTCTTTACCCTTTCATGATTTTCATCCCCTTTTTCTCTTTCTTCCGCCAAATTCCCCTCTTCCTCTCTCTTCCTCCTCATCTCAGCCCTTTTCATTCGCTATTGGCTTAGGGTTTCTATTTGTTGCAACTCTTTTATGTCAATCAAAGCAACAGCGGAAGAATTGCAAGCCTTTCCTATTAATCGAAGCAACGGCGAAATTGGTGGAGTTATTGCGATGCTTTCATTCGGAATTTTCAGAACAAATGAGAAGGTATTTTTCTAGATTGTTATGGTTTTGATTTCAACCTTTTGATTTCCAATTATGGTAAGGGTTTTGAATTCCTATTATGAATTTGAATTTAGGGTTCGAATTTGAGTTTTTAGGAGTTCGTTTGAGGCTTGAATTTAGGTTTTTATGAGTTCAATTTCGGGGTTTTATGAGTTCAAAATTGGGGTTTGAATTTCGTTTTGATGAGTTCAAACCCTTTTCGTAAATAAAATGATTGTTTTCCTTTGAATTATTAATGAATTGCAACCCTTTCCTATTAATCAATTATTCGGTTTTCTTAGGGAGCGGCTTGGAATGAAGGTAACCAAAGCAGCGGTGGAGTTTGTGGTGTTGTTGCGCTGCTTTCATTTGGAATGCTGAACAGATGAAAGGTATATTTCTAGGTTAGGGTTTTGATTTCCATTTTTTTAATCAAATCATGACTTCGAATCTGGGGTTTCTTGATTTAAAATTTCTCATTTCCTATTGGGGTTTTGAATTTGGGTTTTTGGTTATCAGATCTTATATAATAAAGGTTTTGATTTCGAATTTGGTGTTTTTTGATTTAAATCTGTTTTTCTTTTTCAATTATGATTTCAAATTTAGGGTTTTTTTGCTTCCCATGCCATAAAACGTAACTTGTGAGTCGATTTTTTATAAATTGATTTCGTTTATGAATTGTTTGAATCTATTTTCTTAATTTCAGTTTCTGAATTCCTAATTTGATAACATATTCATTGATTGCATTGGCTTTTCCTTGTATTTTGTCTGAACTTGTGGTTTTCATGGATGCTTGAATCAATTAAACAATCAATTTTAGGTTCGTTTTATCAGCTTCTAACATTCTTTTGTGGTTCAATTTCATTTTTGCGACCCTTATTCAGTCGATCAATTTGTTGAATCTATTGTTTTTCCTAGTTCTAATTTTCATGTTGAAGTTTTAGTCAATTCGTGAGCTAATCATTGATTTGGTATCCTGATAGAGTTTTAAGTTTAGCTATGCTATTTTAGCTAATTCGTGATCTAATGATTGGTAATATTTGGTTAGCTAATTGTTCATCAAAATTACTAACCTATCATCAAAGTAATAATCACTGTAGTAAAGTAATAGGCTATTCTGGATTTTATTTTGTCGTGTCTCAGTGATTTGTATTCGATTAATGGTGGCTCCGGCTTCTTAAAAATATAGATTTAAAGAGGGAGGAAGTGGGGTTTGTCTATAGGAGTAGAAAGGTTCTCTGCTTTGTGGGTTTAAATTGTGGCTTTTATGGGGTTTAAAGAGGGCTAATTAGACATGTGAGTGAGTGATATCTTATTAGTTTAGAACCAATTACAGTCACTTAATCACTTCTTCTTTCTCTGTTGTTGGTAGTGTTTTCAGCTGTAGTACGACTGTCTTCACCATCTTATGGAAAAGATTTTCACTCTGGTTCCTGGCTGCTAAGGTATATATTCACTCTATTTGATCTTAAATTTTAATTGCTTATTTGTGTTGTTTTAATCTGATTTGGCTATATTTCCACCATGTTGTTATTTGTAACAAATAAATTAACTGAATTGTGCGTGTTTTTATTGATTGTGAGCAATCAAATGACTTACCCAATTCTCCTAATCCCCAGAAGTTGCATGTAACCTTGCATCTACTCATTGAATATCTTTGATTGTTATGTTTGATTCTAATCCTCTGCTTCCTGAACCCAATTTTATGTTTTTTCTTGATTTGTTATTTAAATTACAAGCCAAAAAAGGTCACGAGAAAAAAAAAGAACCAAAAATGAAGTTAGGAAGGCTTGAACACATACTTCAGGAAAACTACCTTATTTCTACACATACTTGCGTCGATTTTTTTTTTCCACAATTCTCCCTATGAGATTATATGACCTAACGATGTAATCGGTTGTATGTTGAATGAATCATACTAGAAGTGTTTGGTGAATTCATGGGCCTTTCACCTACCTCTATTCAAACCACCCCCTCCCCCATCCACACACACCCACACACATAATACATGTAGTAATGACTGGATCACATGATCGACTATGAATGAGTTATAAGATCAGCGTGCCTACTTTCAATCCTATTGCAATTATACATTGATTTTATATTTTGAAGTGAGTTTTAAGATTCGCTATGTAGATGTTATAGTTAATTTGTAAGTCATTCATTGATAATCTTATGTTTGGTAATAGTTAAATTAAACTATCATTGATTTGATTTCCCGATATGAGTTTTAAGATTAGCTATGTTGTTTTAGCTAATTCATGATCTAATCATTGGTAATATTTTGTTAGCCAAATGTTAATTAAAATTACTACTCTATCATCCTATCATAAAAATAAAGAATCATCATTGCAATGAAGTAATTAGGCTGTTCAGGATGCTGTTTTGTTTTGTTGTGTGTTTGATTTGTATGTAATTAATGGTGACTGTGGCTTTTTAAATTTTTTTAATGAGGGAGAAGGAAAGGTTTGTCTCTCTGGCATTTAGATATAGAGATTGAGGGTGAGAGATTAAGAGTGACGCTTGAAGGATTCAGAATTTCAAAGGTGGAGATTCAAAGTGAGTGTGAGCTTGTTGAAGTAGATATCTTTTGTGACATTTTAGATAAGATTGTTAAGGCAGGAGGAACGATTAGCTTACAACAACTCTTATGGTTTGTATTATTCTGATATGCGTAGTAATCGATGATAGTGATAATAGAGGAGAATTAGAAGAGGCGAAGGCATATCTAATGCTTCTGGTTTTCATTGTACCTGTGGATGATTTTACGGCTTTATGTTGAATTCTGAAAGCTTAGAGTGAAAAAAATTGTGGAGTGACACCGAGTGAAACCATTGTCAATATTATAAATAGGTATACTCTTAGTTTTTTTTTTAATTTAAACAAGGTTTAGTTAATTTTTTTGGCATTTGAAAATCGTATAATATTTAGGTGGTCATAGTTATTGCTTATAGGTCAATTATATATGATTGCTTAAAACACTTGAAATAGATGTCTACAACTTGGTTTTTAAAATAGATGTAAAGTAACACTATAACACCTAGAAAAGTAAAAAAATAAAAAATAAATAAATAAAGGAGTTTTAATGTAGTTCTCACGGTTCTCATGTAAAGAAGGTTTTCATTTGAACCTCATTTATATATATATATATTAGACCATAAAAGATACATTTTCATAAATTTTATAATAGAGTCATACATATGTCATTACCATCATTATTTAATTAAAAATTTGTTTTTCTAAGGGTTATGAAAATCTACGTATACGGTAATTTATATAATTATTTTATATGAATATGGTGTCCATCAAAATATTTGTTGCTTTCCTTTATTATACTAAAATATTTTAATATGAAATATATCAATCAATGAAAATCGAAATTTTCTCTTCATCCTAATTACAATAAGAAAACTTAGAAAGCTACAAAAGATTTCAAAACAAAAAATAAAGTAATAATAATTTTATGAAACACAGTCACTCAACGAGCTGAGGATAAAAAATATTGATGATGACGTTGCACACATGTAATTAATATATACGACTATTACACATGATCACAATATTAATTTTACAACATATATAAATAGAAAAATAAAAACATATATTATAGTCAATTATTGTATTCCGTGTTATTTTTTTTTCAAATTTATTATTGCATTTTTATTTTTTATGATTTAATTCGCATCTAATATCACAATATCAAATCTCAAAAGTTCAATTATATTGTCATTACACGAGATCATAATAGTAAGGTTGTTCCAATCCACTTGGTGTAGAGCCAGTTTGAGAAGAGTGTTGTCTTTTTTAATTTTCTTCTTATGTTTTGATGGACAATCAAGTTATTGGTTGATTAATGACTAATAAAATTATCCTTGCATGATATCATAAGAATAATTTTGCCAAATATTCAAATAGTAATAAAGAAAGTAATCTAATAATTTTTTTTATTGCTCTAAATTTATTGATAGTATTAATATTTTAGGTGATTTTAATAAATATTGATTTCAAAATACATTAATACTTCAAAATACCATTAAAAAAATACAGGAACAATAAAACAATTTAATTGGAGAACAACCTTTATATTTTTAACAACTCCACTTAAGTTCATACACGGATTAGTTTGTTTAGCTAATGTTATAACAAAAACAAAGATTACATACAATTCTATCGAAAAACCCCAATTTTATGTACAAAATTGAATTTTAGGTAAATAATTAGTCAATTTAATTTTATAAAAGACCACATCGTACGGGTCCTAACCAAATAAATAAGAAGAAAAAAATCCTTTGTGTTCACCTAGTTGAGGTAAAAAGGCTTTATGAATCTAACTTGCTTTATTTAAACTCAAAAGAGTACCTTTATATACTTAGCTATCTAAAATTTCCTATGACATCTAGTAACTTATCCTCAAAGGAAATAACAACTAAAGAAATAAAAATATCCTTAAAACCATAAGAAGGACAATAACAATTAATCATGTAAAATACTTGAGTTTCTAAAATAGTAAATCCTCAAACATTATTAGTGTTGCCGCGCTTATCCGCATACTTAATATATTTTTTCAGAGTGAACTCAGGGTCATCCTATTCCCCTTTAGATTATCATCCATGTCCTGCTTAGGATCAAGCTCATCCTCTTCCATCTCAGAATCAATCACTAAATCAATGAATATTGGAATGACAAGGTGTGGATCCTCAATCTTATAACACAAGTTATCCTCCAACTCATGACCTGAAGAACCTGAAGTCGTCTCATCCTCAGCCATAGCAGCACCACCCTGTGAAAGATATAGTCTTTTAAGTACCTTCAATCACAACCCCACTGCCCATAATGGTTTCTATACTTAGCATGGTTTGGGATCCCTCCAGTCGAATAAATGTTATCAAATTTATCCTTCATCTCCAAGGTTGGTGATCTGACAAGCTACTCATAATCAAGGCAGAAGCACTGTAGCACCCTGGAAATTCTTTTTCTTTCTTTCTTTCTTTTTTTTTTTTTTTTTTACAAAAATAGTTTCTCGCCTAATTAACTACTAAAATAAGAATTACCAAAGTATTACCACCACCGTAATAATGGCTAAGTCAATTATAAAAGTAATACAACGGAAGACTCCAACTTTTTGAAAACTATTAAAGTCAAATTAAAAACCAAATAATCAAGTCTTTAAATAAAACTTACAACTTGGAACCAATGATTGGCCCTTAAAACCAACTTAATAATTAAAACTTGAAAAAGAACATTAGTCTAACATAACAACAATAATAAATACTTATTATAAATGTCAAAGCATTTGCAACTAAAGAGAGAACTAGGAAAACTAAACGAGAACACTCATCGCTCAATCCCAACATGATTTGAGTATGCCCTCTAGTACCTGTAGCTTTCCCTTTATTTCAATCTACTACTCGCCATCGAAATGGGTCATCATAGGGCCAAGATAAAGGCAAGACCATGCACACAAAAACACGTAATCAGTAAAGCTGAGTCTATAAATACAAAGAATTATGCAACACACTAACATGAAAAATTCCAGGCAAGGGCATGAAAATTAACACACAACTTACCTTTCAAATGTCATTACCTGTGACACTTGACTCACTTTCCTTTAATTTATTAACTTATAATTAATTTGGATTTCGCATCAAACGAGTTTCCTCCTATAACAATTGCCTATTGGACACCAACTTGGGAGCAACTCCAAGTAGGTATTACCTATGCCACATGAAGTGACGAAATTCTAGCGCATTTATAAAAATAAGAAGTACAACGTCTTGTACTCCAATTAGAAGTCATAGATCGCTGTTTCATACGACTTCCCCCATTGTTCATACTAAAGATATATACGTTCCAAGAGTTTTGGTGCAAATCCTCTTTCACTTTACATGATTACCAATTTGATAACTTGTTATGACTCACATGCAACAACATACATACATAGCAATATAACACAATAAAACATATACCACCATATTAACTAATCTTTATTAATTAGTGATCAAGTTATTTGTTTCCTTAACTTATTTTCCTTGTCCACACATTACACTGTGAGTGGATTAACTTTCCTTTCTTGACCACACATTAAATTGTGAGTGGATAAATTTGTTTTGCTCAATAAATATTCCTTCCTACTAATCATGTGAGTAAATACATACATAAATTAACATTCCTTCTTGAATTGCATGCTAATAAATGGCAAGTAAATATATACTTGATGTCTCTGTTTTTGTTTTTGTTTTTGTTTTTTTTATAAACATGACAATAAACCTCATAACTTCCATAATTAATTAATTTGATCAGTATTACGGAAATCATATCTTGAAACCAAATAAATTAGTCATGATTGAACCCTTCTAAGCATATTCAAGTCATCATGCGTAAACAACTTTTGACAACATCATGTCAAGAAGATCAAATAACACCAATTTCTTAACTATCTCAAGAATTCTAACATGCATGAACCATGAACTTAAGAAAAATATCAACAACTCCTAAGCATGATACTATGAACATGAAACCGCTCTTTGTACTTACGTATCTTGTATAACGTTGGTGATCAAACACAACCACTAGAATTCACCAATTTGAAGTCTCCTACAAGCTAGACAAGGTTTATAACCCAATTGAAACCCTCCTTAACCAAAATTTACAGCAACACTAAACCACTCTAAAGTTTTCAAAGATTATTTAGAACACCTATTAGATCACCTCTAATCAATTCCATACATTACCCAATTATTTCCTCTTTGAAAACCCTTAATTTTCATGATTTTATTAAAATTACAGCAATATAATACTGTTTAAAAACTTTTCTAAAATCACTTAAACTCTATGTTTTAAATATAAAACATCATAACAATGTCATATGATCATTATACAATAGGTTCATGCATTAGAAACATAAATCCATAATTTTTACATGATCATGAATTCTTAAATAAAACTTGTCATTATTTTAATAAATTTACAGCAATATTAAATTCTTTAAAACCCTTTTAAAATCCTTTAAACTCCATGATTTAATCATAAAACCTCATAACTATAACATATAATCATTATATGATAGTTTTATGCATTAAAAACATGATTTCATTACTTATAGCATGATCGATCATGAATTCATAATTAACATTTGTCATGCTTTAAATAATTTTCCAGCAATTCTTTTTCACGTTAAAACCTTTTTAAAATATTCTAAACTATATAAATTCATCATCAATCATTACTACAATAACTTATGATCATAATATAACAATTTAAAACCTTAAAATCATAAAACCTAATAATTTCATGAACTTTATCAAACCCTAATTTATAATTTCATAAACAGCTTTACAACCATGATCATAAAAATTAAAACATGATCATAACTAGTAAAAATTATGCATAAACATAATTATAAAACAGGATTTTAATTAGGGATTAAAAGAAGAAGTTTTTTTTACTCACACATGCAAAAACCGAAGGAGGAAGAGGGAGAGGGGCCGGCGCCGGTGGCCACCGCTGTTGGTTGTTGCCGCCTGTCAGTGGAGGTCATGCGGGGAAGGGGTCCGACAAAGGGAGATGGCCGGCTAGGGTTTTTAGGTTTAGGGGTTTTATTCTCCCTCTCTTTCTCTCTCTCTTTTCCAAAACCCTAAAAATGATTTTAATGAAGTAAAAATTCTGATTTTTGTGTTTAAAAGGGGTATTTATAGGCCCAAAATCAGATTTTGTAATATTACTAAAATACCTTTACAGATGGAAATTACTTTTGTGCCCTTGTTTTAAAACAATTAAGGAAACCTCCTTAAAACCCTATTCGAAAACTTTAAAAACACTTCAATAAATATTAAAATGCTATAAAATACTTTATAAAATTCATAAAACCTCAAAATAAATATTTTGGCTCTTTAATTAATTAAATTCCTTTAAGTAATTAATTTATAAAACCTTTATTCCTTCTTTAAAATACTAAAAATGTACTTTATAATTATTAATTTAAATTATAAAATACCTAAAAATACAGGGTATTACAAGCAAGATCAAGTTGATCCCACTCCTTCTTGCCAATTACCTCACTCATATAAGAGTAGTAAAAACGGATTTACCTAACATATTGAGGTGCATCCTCACCATCCTTCTTTAATTTTCTAATGTCCCCATTTGAGTGTCCTTACAAGGTAACTCAATTAACATCCAGCAAAAATATCACTTAGAATCTAGCGAACAACCTTGCCAAACCATAAAAAGAACAACAATTCTACCAAAAGAAACTAAAGGGTTCAGTGGCTAACAAATAATCTTTGTACGTTTAGCTAGCCACATAAACAACATCCAACTAAAAATAACTAATGAATGCATGAAGAAAAAAAAAAACTTAAAATCTACCCTACATGCCCAAATCTTTCTACCCAAGCTCACCACATGTTATTAAAGCAATGACACATAATAACATACCTTAATTACTTGCATACCTGCACACTTGAAGAAACAAAAATTCGAAAAAGGAAATAATAGAAAAAATTTTCTATTTTGAAAATTCTATTTATGGAAACTACTATTTTTAAAAATTATATATCCATTTCTAGTAACCTTCTAAAACTAAAAACTGCTTTTCGAAAAATTTCTAAAAAGGAAATGATTAAAATAAATAATTAAATAATTAACAATTCAATAAATAAATATTTAAATAATTAATCACTTAAATAATTTCAAAAAATAGTTTTGAATTTTTAAAGACTCTTTCCTAAAAAGGAAACCTTATGATGATACCTAAAATAATTATTATTCCCTTCCTTTTTTGAAAAAATAAGCTCTGGTAACCTCTTTGTAATACCCTGGAATTTTCTTCCTATTTCAAAATATATATTCTGACTATTAACTTACTAAATCAGGAAAACTTATAAAAGCAAGTTAAAATAAGTTTTAAGTGTTCATATTATGCTAGTATGATCAAATATCAATTCTATAATGTTACATGTGATTTTTAGTATGTTTCATGAAGTTTAAAAGTGATTTTAAGCATGTTTAACATGCTGTCCAGATTTTGTAAAGTGAATAATTAGGATTTTAAAGTATGTAATTAGCATGAATTGATCATATAAATTAAGTAATACATAGTATGATTGATTGTGTTGTTTTTGAGGTTTTTCAAGGAGTTTTGATTATTTTAAATTGCTGTCCACTTTTCTAAAGTGAAATAAAATTTATGTTGAAGTTTTATAAAGTGTAAATAAGTCCTGAAAACCAAGTAATCTTGCAATAGAAAATTAAAGTGAAGTATGGAATTGAATAGAGACCATATAAGGAATGTTTTGGACAAGTTTCCAATATATAAGTTAGTTTAGAGTTGTTGTAGAACTTAGTCAACAAGGTTTTAATTTAATTTTGGTTTTCTTTATGTAGGAGACTTTGAATTAGTCAACTTTTAGAAGTTGTGGCAAAGCACCACTATTTCACAAGGTACGTAAGTAATAAAGACAAACATAAAAATTAGAATCCATGCTTGGATGATCGTCCTTTATGTTGAAACATTGTTATGCTTGTTTGAATTATGAATTGATGTGCACAACAAGTTTTATTAGAAGCATGATTTTATATTATTTTGACATTCCATGTTGGTTAGCAATATAAATTTTATAAGATTGAATTGTAATGTAATGATCAGTTTAATTTGGCCAATAGCTTATTAATAAAGAAAGGAAGTTATTTTAAAGTTGGTTAGTTACTTAATCAACAAGAAAGGTAGTTGTTAATTTTTATTCACATAACTAAAAGGAGCTAATGAGCAATTATTTTATACATGTTGTCACTCACAGTTTAATGTGTGGTTAAGGAGAAAGTAAATAGTTAGCCGCTCACAGTTAATATGTAGTAAAGGAAGTTCAGTTTAATTAAAGGACACACATGGGATTATTTTTGTATCACTTTAAATCAAAGATAATTAATATGGCTTGCTTGATTAGATACATACTTTTATGTGATGTTATATGCGAGTCATAACATTGTTAAACCGGTTAATCACGTTAAGTGTAAGAGGATTTGCATCAAAACTCTTGGAACGTATATACCTTGAACATGAACAATGGGTAGAGTCGTATGGAACAGTGATCTATAACTTCTAGTTGGGGTAAAAGACGTTGTACTCTTTTATATTTATAATGCGCTGGAATTCCATCACTTTATGTGACATAGGTAATACCTTCTTGGAGTTGCTCCCAAGTTGGTGCCCAATAGGGCGATTTTAAAGGAAAGGAAACCCGTTCGATACATAATCCAAAGTTTAAATATAATAATTAATTTGTTGAGTCGATACACGGGTGAAGAGTTGTCAAAGGTAAGTTATGTGTATGTTTAGTTCATGTTGTTTTGTTGCATAGTCTTTAGTAGTTGTGTAGTCAGCTTTGCTGATTGTTTGTTTTGTGTGCATGACTTTGTCTTGGACTTAACCCTACAATGACCCACTTGTTGGTGAGTAGTTGTCTAGAATAAGAAAAACTACAGGTACAAGTGGGTTGCTTGAGGCCCTTTCTTTTCTAAGTTGAATTGGCTGAATGGAGATCAAATAAAATGAATATGTTAACTCTAATATCATTGTTTTGAACTTAACAGAGTTGGATTGAACAACACTAAACTAAAGTAAATTAAAATAAACTAAACTGGAAGTAAGAAAAAAAGAAAAGGAAAAATTGATTCTAATAATCCCACCTTTTACACATCTGAATATAACAATCCCACCTTTATGGCTTGTTTTCTTTTATTGTTCCTTACCGGTTAATAACTTAATTAGTAGGTAATTTATACACGTGGAATTACATGATTGGTGGAGTGTTTTTATTATTAAACAAAAAAACTGTATAAAATCAGTTTATTAATTAAAAAAAAAAAGAAATGGAAAAATTGTGTGTTGGAGTGCTTTTTTTCAATTTAAATCAGTTTTATTAATTAAAAAAACAAAAAGAAATGAAAAAATTGATTATGGTAACCTGAAGTTCAAGTTACCGATAAAAATGACCAATAAAAGAAAATAAAATATAAAGGTGGGATTGTTGTGAGATAATCCAAAGATAAAAATGCTAATTTCAAATGTGTAAAAGGTGGAATTATTAGAATCAATTTTTCCAAAAAAAAAAAAAAAAAAAAAAAACGACCAAAGTTTAACCTTAAACATAAATAATGCTTTAGTGAAAGTAAAACATTATTTATTTCCATTACTCTAAAATAATGAGGGGACAAATAAAAACAAAGGTAAGCATGACCCAACATGTAATAAAAAGGGTGGGCCTAAAAATCCAATCAAAAACGATGTTTAGGTCCAGCAAAATCTAGAATTCTTCATAGGTGGGGCCCATTGAAGATACTCTTGTCACTAATGTTTTTTTTTTTCTAGTAGTATATAACATCTTCCATCCTTCACTTCATAGCCCCTCTTTCTTCCCCACTAGTACTATCATTCTCATTATCCCCATTTCTTGAATTAAGACACACAAACAAACACTTGTATGAACTTTATTTTGAGCTTTTTTTATTAAAAAAAAAAAAAAAAAATCTTCATATATTAACTTACACTTTACTCTTGTCCATACTATTATTATTGTAATTATAATAAGTATCATTATGGTAAAGTAAGCATATATTACATAAATTCAAGTGTTGTTATAGTCACTACATTTATATATAGATAATACTAGGATTTAGAGATTATTAATTATATGATATTAGAAATAGGGTCAAAATATTAAAATATGAAGGAAAATGGGAGGAAACAAGGTGCAGTGTCTCCTTGTGCAGCTTGCAAGTTGTTGAGGAGAAGGTGTGCTCCTGATTGTGTTTTTGCACCTTATTTCCCTGCTGAAGAGCCACAAAAGTTTGCTAATGTGCATAGGGTTTTTGGAGCTAGCAACGTCAACAAAATGTTACAGGTGTGTACGGACACTATCAAAAGTATTTCGAATCGCTTTTATTTATTTGTTTTCTTGTACGGTCTTTTTACTTTAAAACTGTAACATAACGGTGCGTTTGATAATTATTCCGTGTGTTAGTTATAATAATAATAATAATAAATAAATGACAATTTATTGGTAATTCTTATAATTGAGCCCTATTATATACACTGTATAATGGCAGGTGTAAATAGTGGTATATGCACTGTATGAGCTAATGATATGTTTGGCTATATTTATAAAATTATCCTAGTTTATTTTTAGTAAAATTAAATTATTGATCGGGTAATATCCTAGAAAAACATGGTCAAACACTATAACTTTAATTACTTTATTTGCTTAAAATTATATTTCTTTGATGGCAACTTTATCAATTTAATTATTTATCATATATTTATATTGTTTGTTTAATGTCATCATAAATACTCAATAGTTTTCTTTAGTAATTACTATGGCTACCTAGCTAAAGTCTTAATGAGAACGAGGAATAACTTTTTTTAATTGGACAAAAGTTTGAATTTTGAGAAGAGGCTTGTTATATGGGATGAAAGTTTCTATTTTGTGTCATAATGCATATTTAAATATTTTACGTTAATATTTTGCACGTACAATAGGTTAAGTTTTATTTATTTTTGTTGTTGTTGTTGTTACAAACTAAACAAAGAACCATGAGCTAGCAAGAACATGATTGAGTTTAATGAAATCATGTTAACACAAAGCTATTTTATTTTCCAAACTTTTTATACTAAATTTTTTATGCCATTTAATAAATTATTGTAAAATGATGAAACTTATTATTAATTTTGTTACACTTAATGAATATAGGTAATTATATATTGTTGTGCAATTATATATTATTCAAAACTCTATAATTTCCTCCTAGTTGACTCGTAAAACACACTTCCTATTATTAATAATTTTTCTTGAATTACTAAAGCTATGTAGCCTTTAAAATTTAAAAGCAACCGAATTGGCTATAAGCCAGCAAAAAATGGAGTATCGTTTTATATATTTTTTAAATGCTAATATATATAGGGTCTTCTTTTGCTTCTCTAAATTATTTGAACTAATTATTAAAATCCATTTTGTGGGTGACTTGAATTTTATAAAAACATAATTTTGCTTATGCTGAACTTGTTTAAGCTAAAATTGAAAATAAGTTTAAATAAGGAACCCACATAATTTAGTGTTTCAACTCATGAGTGAGGAAAGATTGACCAATAACTAGTAGTGATAGTAAAGTGTTATTGCGAAATTTTGAATATGTTAGATATTATGTGACCAATTTTAATAACTATCTATTACTCCCTAATAGACTTTGGTAGACTTTTGAGTCTTTATTTTATGTTATTTTTAGCAAATTCAGCACATTTCATTTTGTTCATGTCGATTCAAAATTACAAGGCTGATGCAATTATTAATATTGTGAAAATAAAATACAAAAATTTATATAAAACAGTCTTATTTGATAAGACCACTAATTAGTTAGTAGAAAATATATATCAATTAAAATATAGTAACACAATCTAAAATTAATTGATGAGACTTGTTAATAATATACATGGACCTGAAAATAATAAGGGATCGTAATCAAAATTATGACAACGTTAAACCTAGTGCTTTTGGTTTTGTGGGGTCCTACTCTTTTCGCCTATTTTCTAGTTGACTAGCTATAAGGTTGTGGTGGTGTTTGTTGGGATGTTTTACTTATAAATTTCTACATAAATAAATACTGCATATATGATTAATCCTGGCCCTTGAGCAAATCCAAAACAAGCTAAGGCTATGTACCTTTCTAATTTTTACTCCATGAGAGAGATTATTCCTTTTAAAATTATGACAATGATTTTATGACTAAACACTCTTTTATATATATATATATATATATATATATATAAATGTAAAGGCGAGAAACATTATTTGGTTGTTGAGGTCCTCATAAGTTTTAACATAACTCTAGTTTATTGAGTCTTTAATATGTGGTTGTATCAAGTATAAAGTCTCTTGGTTTTGGATCATTTTATTGACAATTTTTATATTTTCTATTTATTTAAATATTAAGAGTGTCTAGAGAAAATATTTACTAATCTCAAGTGTACCTCATCAGTAAATCTCTCTAAATAAAAGCTCTTTAAACTTTTTATTATTTAATAACATATCTCTCATCAAGACTCCTTTAAGAGTCATTCTCTAAAATACTTCAATTGTGTTAGGGTGCTAATTTTTTAAGTATTTCCTTATTTGATAAAGCATTCCCCTAAATACTTTATACAATAGTTTTTTGCTTGTAACTTAGTAAGCATAGAGTGGCGGAAACCATTAATGATCAACGAATGATTCCCTACATCTCACAGTGAGATGTTTAAGGGAGGATATCACATGACGTTTCTGTAAATATATGCATTCTTCACATCTCATAGTGAAATATATTTGTAGTAATTGTTTGCATATATTTACAGAAACGTCATGTGATATCCTCCCTTAAACATCTCACTGTTAGATGTTAGGAATTCCTCTTACTCAACTCACTCTCTAATCTATTTTCTATGGTTTGCAATATTCTTTTATACTAAAATAAATTTACCGAATAATTTTAATTAATTTTTTTCTATGAAGGTTATGTTTTGAAACTTTTACTTCACGCGGTGAATACGTCGTTGTCCACTTTAATTGAACTTTTTTACCCTTTATCGGTTGTAGCGGTTAATAACGGTTTTCAAACCCCACTTTGAGCCTTTGAGGAACCTTTTTTACTGATTAACAATAATTAATTTGACTAGGTCCCCTAAGTCTAACCCGTATTATCACCACTTATTTGATTTGATAAGATATCGTTTGTCCCCATTTTAACTCCATTTTGTTTCACCGCATTTGTTTGCTTGTAGTTGTCACTTTCTCTACTGCTCTACTCCTCTTTTCCCTTACTCTCATAATTTATTTATTTCTCAAATATATACTCCATAATATTTTCTAATTAAATTACTATTTTTTAATAATACAAAGTGATGTTCAATGATATTATAAAATATTAATAAGTTATACATTTATTAGAGAACCAACTCAACTATAACCCTAAATTGATAATCGAGTATGTTTTATACTCCAGCTATCAACACATGTCTCAATATTGATTTGCATAAAGTTTATTTTTTATTTGGCAAATTCTTTTATCTCTCGATTTCTTAGTTTATCCAACAAACATTTTCCGAGTTTGTGAGCAAAGTGAAGCAAACATGTTGGTACAAAAGGAGTATTAATTTATTAAACCTTGTATAATTTTGAGTATAGTATGACCTCCGTTATTTTTTACTTACTACATAGCAAGTTAGACCAAATTTGTAGGTATGTCATTTTCATTATATATAGGACCACATACTGAAATAATATAAAAATAGATAGTTTATAGATTTTAGTGGTGTAAGTAAGCTTAAAAGTAAAACAAAAAATTGCAAAATGAAGATAAAATAATAATTGTCATATAGGATCCGCGTACCCAAAATAATAATGTAGTAAGTAAATAGAAACTTCTATTTAAAAAAAATGTAGTAAGTATAAAAAAAATAGAAAGGAATATTTACATGAGTTTAAAGGGAAAAGATTTGTAAAGCATGCAACAACTTTACGACCACTAAGATGCCTTTTCGTGCACAACCTCAGTCTTTTTAGTATGTGAAAATTCTAAAGAGTATTTCCTACGTTTTCTAAGAGAAGAAGCTCCCAACACAATTGCTTTCTAAAGAATTCTTTTTTTAACTTTAGAAATTTTGACTTTTGCAATTTTGATGGATAAGTTGATAATTAAATGAGTGGGGCATATCTTGTAATTCTTCGATCATGCTTGCAATATATTTACCAAGTCAAGTATTCATGTCATGCTGATGTCAAAATGATTTGAGTATTTGGCTATGTATTCAAAAATACTCATTTTGTAATGTTACCACAATATTACTGCATAAAAAAAAGATAAGTCAAGATATGATAAACAACTCAAAGAAAATAAATCAAATAAAGTAACATAAATCGCTAAAAGTGTGTCTTACCGTAACTGTTTATTCTAATTTCTACCTGGCATAAAAATCATTTAATATGTCCTTTAAAAAAGAAAAAAAATTTCAACTCTACCGTAGTTCACAAACCTACTCAATCATTTCATTCACTTCTTAGGATCTTGTCTAAACACTTCAAAATGCAAAATGTCAAAAAGCAACATCATTTTCTTTAAACCACCTAAGTTAGTACATTTTACCTTGGATTCTTGGACATAGATACATAATTCAGTCTTCAATTTCAACAACTCCAACAAACATGAATCAAAATTTCCACACTAAACAAAAAGAGAAAGGAACATGCATAAACACATTGCAATAAACTTCATATGCATAAAGTATGCGTGCTTGTTTACATTTATATCATGTTTTTCTATAATAATATTGTCTGATTTTTACCTAAACTGCTGAAACATTTGCCTACAATTAGTTGCCCACTGCAATTTGTCGACCAATTAAGATATACTACTTGTATCTTTTACTAGGCTATGTAGTTTAGGGTCATTTTCACGATATATATTTAAAATAAAATAATATGTGGTCTATAGTTTATAGTTTATTTAAATTATCATGATTTAGGAGTGCTCACTTAAATAATCGGGGCGCACACACATAAAGTGTATATGATGCTCTATGGCACCTTTCAACGTCTTAAATGCAATAGTTTAAGTTTATGAAGCCGTACTACCTTAAAAAAATCATAATTACTAATATGTAGTAGTTTGAAAACAATATTTTTACCTAATTCTTTAGTATTTCAAAATTTATAGGAGTTGCCAATACACCAACGGGGCGATGCAGTGAGTTCGATGGTATACGAGGCCAATGCAAGGGTTCGTGACCCAGTTTATGGGTGTGTCGGAGCAATTTCATCACTTCAACAACAAATAGACGTCCTACGAACCCAATTAGCCCTAGCACAAGCAGAAGTTGTGCACATGCGCATGCGCCAATATGGGAACAACAATACTACTATACCTCACCATCATAATCATAATCATAATCATAATCATAATCAAGTCACTCCTTCACCTGAAAATTCCCCACCATCTAAGATGATAACATCTCATCAATCCAAGTCCCTTTTTAGTATGGACATGGTTGTTGATCAACCTAATATGGGAGAATCACTTTGGTCATGTTGACTAAGTTCCCTTTAACTATCTATAATTTTTTCTTTTTTTCTTTTTCCTTTTTTTTTTCTTGTGGGTGGGATTTAAAATATACTATATTTTAAAAAAAATTATATATGTAAGATAAGAAAAATGATGTAATATTGTCCTTATTTTGTTGGGACCTAGTTGTTTTTTTTTTTTTTTTTTTTTTTTT
>PYUH01000297.1:103365-134638 GCA_016808085.1 Suaeda aralocaspica
ATTTTTTTTTTTTTTTTTTTTTTTTTTGTGACCTTAGCCTTTTACTAGTATCTTTATTTAAATAGCACATCTCATGATGATGATAATTAACCTTATTGTACATTGTAAAAAAACATATATAATCATGACTTATTATGTAATTTAGTAGAAAGTAAACTTGTTGGTCCACTTCTTGTTCAATTTTAATGTAATATTTATTTTGGTTAATGCTTAATGGGCTAATTAATGGCTATTAGTCATACTTAATGGGCATTTTATTAACCGACATATCAATAACTTATAAGCTCACTTTCATTATTCATGTTTTAAATTAATTTTTTCACACTATTTGTCGGCCGATGTAAAATGATATGTCATTTCATAGATATTGTAAATCGGTTGAAAGGTATGGGCTATACGTTAATTGAATGTAGCACTAATTCACTTTAAACGAAATTAGTTCATACACAGAATTTGTTTTTGAAAAACTGACTATTTACTATCGTAGTACATCATACTTTGTTTCTTTTGTTGAAATAAATAGAATATCCACCGCACTTTGAATTAGCACACATGTTGTGTGAGGTTAGCGTTGACCCAATCAGATTCAGAATATTTCTGTTCAGTTTAACTTCGGTCGTTTTGTTCCTTTGGTTTAATCCAATTCAGTTCAAGCCATTTCAGGAGCAATTCAAAATAATTTACTATTAGTTTGGGAACAATTCAGTTCATGCTCGGACTATTATTTGTTAGATCAACTTCAGTTCAATTTAAAACGAGTCAAGTAAAAGTTATTTAGAAAGATATCATGGTCTTTTTCGGTCATAGTCGAGTTATTTGGGATTCTCGTGATGACTTTAATTTTGTCTCTTTAATTATGTGATAATATCTTTATTATGAACTTTTAAGATCCTTCGTACATTTTAGGTCGAATACTATGTCTAGGTACTTCAAATTAATCGTGTTTCCGATTGATTTTGGTGTACACTAGTACAAAATAATTTTCTATCACTCAAATACCGCAGCAAATTATATATCAATATATCATCATCATAAAAATTAAAGATATATATATATATATAAACATTAACCGCAGCAAATTATATATCATTATATATATATATATATATATATATATATATATATTTATATTTACTTGCTACATTACCATATATGGAAGCTTAGGTCCTATTTTGTTTTTACCAAATTGCCCCCATTTAACTTATTTAAGATATTTAATGAAACAAATAACCCTAAAACAATTCCACTAACCTATCCCTCCCATTTTTAATTACTCTCTCTTTTGCATTCTTTCATTTTCACCCCTCTCTCTTGTTCTACCTCCTTCATTCTTAGATCTTGCTCAACTTACTCATTGTTTGGCCTTAAAAATTGCATTTTAATAATCTCTTCAATTTTCTCAACATTTTGGTATGAATTTCGTTCAGTGTTGTTAACTATCCAAAAAAACCCTAATTTGGTTTACTACGTTACTGTCTATCTTCTTCCTCTGTCTTCGGTTATTTGTGTAATTTGCTTCATGAATCCTAATAATCCACCACTAGAAGAGTCTTTCAGCCGCGCCCCGGGTATGTCGGTTACTGCTCCTATATTGAAACCCTGGTGCCGGAGAGTCAGTTGCAAAATTTGTGGGAGAGATTGAAAAGGTATCGCGAACCATCTCAACCTCATTCCCCTACCATTTGACCAAAAAACTCCATTACAAACACAAACTCATACTGAAAATCCAAACCAAATGAATTCGTCATGATTTTGACTGTTGCTACGTTTGCTTAGTATTCTACCTAATTATTGTGAAGTACTTTATGTTGATGTCTGATGATTTATGTTGATGATTTTGCACCTAATTATTCTAAAAAATTATTGTGATGATTAGTTGTAAAATAATTGTTCTGATGATTAATTCTGAAATATTATTCAGATGATTTATTGTAATTAACTAATTTGAAGAATTTGCGATTAATTATTGTGATGAATTATGCTGAACTACTCCGTATTTTGTGATGAATTGTTGTGATGAATTATACTGATGATGAGGTTTAATTTAATTTTAGGGTTTCATTTTGGCTCCTCGCCAAAACTTTGAACATAACACAAAATTTCATCATTTTTTATTGTATTTTGTGTTAGTGGGGTGGGATTTTGTCGGGTAAATTACCTCATACTATTCTCCTAACCACTTCTCTCTCTTTGGTTAAAAATTGCTTAATCAAATGGCCCCTACTATAGTGGCCCACCTAGGTCTTTATTCCAGCTTGCAATGTAGCAAGTAATAAAGTATCAAGGGAGTAATTAAATTGAACTCAATTACACCACCATCCTACTACCCACCACACCACCACCTTAATCCCCACCACCCCCTAATTTGATACACCCAATCCCACCACCTTTTAATTCGAAACACCCAAACCCACCACCCCCTAATTTGAATCACCCAACCCCATCACTATCCTAATTTGAATTGGCTAGCTCCATCATCACCCTAAATCGAACCAACCTTGTAACATCCCCGGAATTTCCAAACTATTTCCGGAAAACATTTATTAAAATACTACTACCAGTTTAGGAAAAACCTGAGTATTACCGCTCTTATGATAATGGCTAAGGCTATTATCAAATTAAAGTACTACAGCGATATACTTCTATTTAAAACAACTTAAAGTCAACTTCAAAACCGTTTAGTCAAAATAAGTCTAAAAATACTTTATTACAACTTGGAACCGAACCAACGACCCATCAAAACAATTTAATTTACAAACTAAAAAACCAATGTTAGTCTCATCGAAATAACAATATCAATAACAATAACTGTCACCACCAACAACGACAAAGCCTTAGTCCCAAATTAGTTTGGGGCCGGCTAGACATAGATCAATATGAGGAGTTGCAAAAGTCATCAGCACAAGTCCTCTTCCTCCATTCTTCCCTATTTGACACTAAATGTTCTTCAAGCCCCAACACCCTCATATCTCCACTAACAAACCTCATCCAAGTTTGCTTTGGTCTTCCTCTACCTCTCCTCCTTCCCTCTTGTTGTGTACTACCCTGGAATTTCCTAAATATTTTCGGAAATCATAATAAAACTAATAATAATTAAAACAATGGAGATACTTCTACTTAACTAGGGAAAACCAAAGTATTATCGTCACCATGATAACTGCTAAGGCTATTATCAAAGTACTACAGCGGAAGTCTTCTACTAATTAAAAACAATTTAAACCCAAAATAACTTTTAAACAACCCAAATAAAAACCGTCAATACAACTTGGAACCGAAACAACGACCCTCCAAAACCAACTAAACTTTATAAATTTGAAAACAACTGTTAGTCCAACAATCAATCCAAAAGTCATAAAAGAAAATTAAAAACAACATAACCAACACAAGCAAACGGAAATCAACAACTATAAGCGCTCTTTACTCAATCCCAACATGATTGACTATGTCCACATGTACCTGTTGCTTCCTCTTATTTTAGACTTCTACTCGCCATCGAAATGGGTCGTCGTAGGATCAAGTCAGAGACAAAGCCATGCACACAAAACACACAATCAGCAAAGCTGAGTACCTAAATACTAAAAACTATGCAACACACTAACATAATTAATCCTAAGCAAAATCACAAATAAACACATAGTCTTACCTTTACCACAACCATGTAACTCTAACATAGACTCAACAACCATTACATTTATTTAAGATATTTATTTGTGGATTTTGCATCGAACGGGTTTCCTTTTCAACATTCACCCTTTTGGGCACCAAATTGGGATCAACTCCAAAAAGGTATTACCTATGTCACATGAAGTGACAAAATTCCAGCGCATTTAACTATAATAAAGAGTACAACGTCTTGTACCCCGATTAGAAGTCATATATTACTATTCCTATAACTCACCCCAATTGTTTATACTCAAGGTATATATGTTCTAAGAGTTTTGGTGCAAATCCTCTTCACTTTACGTGATTATCAATTTTAACAATTGTTATGACTCACACAAAACAACACATGAACATTCATAACAAACATAACATCATATTAATTATCTTGATTATCACGTGATCATAATATTTAATTCTTGGTTCTTTATTAATTAAACCTTCTTTGCCCACACATAAAATATGAGTGGCTAACTATTTGCTCATTAGCTTTGCTATTAAACATGTGAATAAACATTTACTAACTACCTTTCTTTTTGCTCAAGTTATTAATCAACTTAACTTACTATTCTTTATCTATTGACTACTAATCAACTTCTTCAAAAACGTTAAACATTCAGACATCAATGATGTAATAACAATGCTATAAAACGGAATGTAAAACATGGTAGTTGATACATACTTTCCATGTAATCATGTCAACATATCTTTTCATACAGGTCAACAAGAGTTTATAACTTTCAAATGTCACAAGTCCTAGCATGCGACTCAAAACTACTCTAGCATGAATTCTAAGCACATGAATGCCTTTAGTACTTACGTACCTTGTGTTCTAGCGATGACCTACCACTACTGCTAGAAATCACTTAACTCAAAGCTTCCTACAAAGGGAAAATCGAAACTATTTAAAACACTCATTGACTAAACTTAACAACAACTCTAAACTAATTTTTTATGATGAAAACTCAATCAAAACCTTTCCTATATGGTTTCTATTCAAACCCATATTTTATTCATAGTTTTCCCTTTCAAAAACACTTGATTTTCGATATTTTTCAAAAATAGCAGCTTTGAAAAACCACTTAAAATTTCTTTTAAACCTTGCTAAACATCATAATTTGACCTTAAAACAACATACTTATGTTCTAAGATCATCATGTGATGATTTCATTCCTTAAGAATAATTATAAGTCATTTCATGCATCAACATTTTTACTATGCATAAACAGGGGTTGATAAAAATTTGCAACAATATTATTTTATTTGAAAACCTCATCAAAACCTTATAACCATCATAATTAGTACATACAACACTATAACAACATCACAAGATCATTATACTATAATATTATGCATTAGAAATCCTTTTTCATGCTTAACAACACAATCATAATACTACTACTGTAATTATTCGTGCTTTAAATAATTTGACAATAATGTAAAATCACTTTAAACTCCTAAAAACAATTCTAAACTCTATGAAATTAATCATAAATCATTAATTTAGAACATTATAATCACAAAACTAATAAATTTTCATAAATTATAAAACCTTAATCGTAAAATTTCATGAACATGATTAGAAACATAAGTTATAATTCCTTAAACATGATTAATTATAAACATAAATCAAACATGGATTGAATTAAAATTAAAAAGAGAAGAGAAAGTTTTTTTTCTTCTAAATATACTCGAAAAAAACGAAGAATCAAGAGGAGGCGGAGTGGCGTGGTTGTTGGCCGACGGTTGCTGCTCCTGCTGGGACGCGGGACCAACGGGAAGGAAACCGACGAGGGGGCCGGTTCTAGGTCTCGAAAATTTTTTGTTCTCTATTTTTTTCAAATCCTAAAACACTAAAAATCCTTAATAAAGTCAGAAACATACTGCTTTAAAGAGGTTTTTATAGGCCCAAAACTAGGGGTGAAAGTTCGGTCTATGGTTTGGACTATTGTCCAATACAAATCCAAACCATATATTTTCGATCTTTGAAATTTGAGACCAATTCAATCCATATTGAATTTCAGTCCAATCTAATCCAATCCACCTAAATTCGGTCTTACAATTTTGGATCCAATCCAATCCGAATTTTAAAGATATTTTTTTTTGTACAACTATTCTTGTTTAATATATTTGTAGCAATAATCTTTAGTACTATCCAATAACTCACTAAATCAAATACTACAGACACTTTGAAAAAGGATGATAGAAAATTTTTGGATTTTGCTAGCTTTTGGTGTTTTGGGCACAACTACTTAACAACTAGTAGGCTTATGGCCATTAAGGACTTAAAGGTTTATTAATATTTGGTCTAAATTTCGGTGTACGGTCCACCGAGAGGTTCAGTCCGAGTCCAAACCGAAAACCGAAAAATAAAAAATTCACAATCCAAATCGCACCAAATTACAAAAAAGTCCAATCAAAATTTCCAAAATGGTTTGGTTTGCTTCGCACTTCGGTTTTAATCCGAATTACTTTCACCCCTACCCAAAACTCAATTTGTGAAAATACTAAAATACACTTAATAATGAAAATTATTTTTGTGCCTTTGTTTTTAAACAAATAAGGAAACTCTGAAAAACTCAATTTGAAAATTCTAAAAATACTTTAAGAAATTAAAGTGTCATAAAACAATTTATAAATTTTATAAAGCATGGAAACTAATATTTTTACTCATTAATTAATTAAATTTCTCTAATTTTTTCATAAAAATACCCAAAATTATACTTTATAATTATTAAATTAAATTTATAAAATACATGAAAATACGGGGTATTATTTGTTTCCATCCTTCCAACCTCCTTACCAGAGCGTTACTCGGTTTCTGTCTTATATGACCAAACCATCTTAGCCGATTTTCCTTCATTTTATCTTCAATAGAAGCAACATCCAACTTCCTCCTAATTACCTCATTCTATATTTTGTCCTTTCTTGTATACCCACACATCAAATGTAGCATACGCATCTCTGCCACACTCATCCTATGGAGGTGGCGGTGCTTTAATGCCCAACATCTGGTCCTGTAAAGCAAGGATGGTCTAATGGTTGTGCGGTAAAATTTTCCCTTAAATTTATTGGGCATACCCCGATCACATAGAAAACCAGAAGCCTTCTTCCACTTCAACCAACCCGATTCGATCCTGTGGTCCACATCTCTGTCTAGTTCACCATCCTTTTGGATAATGGATCCTAAATATCGAAAGAAATCTGAACGTTGGACGTTCTTTCCATCCAAACTAATCGAGCTTATCATCTTGTTCTTGTCCCACTGAATACACACTCCATATATTCCATCTTACTTCTACTCAAATTAAAACCCCGTGATTCCAACGTTCTTCGCCACAATTCCACCTTGCTTTCCAATGCTTCTTTCGATTCATCGACCAACACAATATCATATGCAAACAACAAGCACCAAGGGATACCATCTTCAATTAAACTCGTCAATTCGTCCATAACTATTGAAAAAACTAAAGGGCTAAATGTGGAAACTTAATGTACACAAATAATGATAAGAACTTCTTTGTTTTCCCAATACTAGTTGGTACGCTCGTGCTAACCCCCTCATACATATCTTTAACGATATCAATATATTTCTTCGAGACACGTTTCCTACTAAGAGCCCACCATAGTACCTCCCTCAGTAAAAGCCATATGTATATTTTTCTTCTCATTGCTGTAGTGCTCCATAAGCTGCCTCAAGAGATGGATTGCCTTTAAAGTTGACCTTCCTGACATAAAACTAAATTGATTCTCCGAAATTTGTACAAATCTTCTGAACCTCAATTTAATAACTCGTTCCCAAAGCTTCATGGTATGGCTCATTAGCTTGATCCCTCTATAGTCAGCACAATCTTGAACATCACCTTTATTCTTATACACTGGGATTATGGTGCTCTTCCTCCATGCTATTGGCATTCTATTTTTCCCGCATATCTTGTTGAGGAGAGTTGTCAACCACTCAATTCCTTTATCTCCCAAACATCTTCATACTTCAATAGGAATAACACCCAATCCCACCGCTTCTCTTGACCTCATCTTTTTCAAAGCTCTTTTAACTTCCCCCTTCTGAATCCTCCTCATAAAATCCCAATTTACCATTTCATGAGTAATAGCTACACCCTCAATCTCTTGATCTTCAACCTCATTAAATAACTTATCAAAGTATGACCTCCATATACTCTTTATCTTGTTATCATCAACCAACACCCTTTAATCAACATCTTTCACACACTTAATCGCCCCTATATCCCGAGTCCTTTGATCTCTTATACGAGCAATTCTATAGATGTCTTTATCCCCTTCTTTAAAATCCAACCTAGCATAAAGGTCTTGGTTTACCTTTGCCTGTGCATCTTTGACCATCTTTTTAACTTCTCTTTTAGCTTGTTTATACCTATCAAATTATCATCATCTCGAGATGTACCAAACTTTCTATAGCACTCCCTCTTGTTCCTTATTAATTGTTTTACCTCTTCATTCTACCAAGATGTGTCCTTACTTGGTGGCATGCTTGTTCCTTTGGACTCTCCAAAAAGTTCCTTTGCCACTGAACAAACAAAAATCTACATCCAAATCCATACCCACTGAACAAATATCTGTACCAACCAATTTCTCCACAAATTCCTATTTTTTTCTCTCCTTGAAACTTCCACCACTTTATTCGATGTTCCACAACTGGCCTCTTTATCCTTAAGAATTTTTTTCCTCGAAAACCTAGCACCACTAAGCTATGTTGGGTGGCCACACTCTCGTCAGGATTCACTTTACAATCAATAAAACTCTTTCTCCAAGTTTTCCTCACTAAGAAGAATTCTATTTGATTCGCATGCTCCCCACTCCATTAAATCACTAGGTGGGATAGTCTTCTCTCGAACCAAGTGTTCATTATACCCAATAAAGTCCAAAATATCTCTTCCCATCTCATTTCTCTCTACAACACCAAATCCTCCATGCACACTTTCAAAGCCCTCCCTCTTGAGCCCCACATGACCATTAAGATCACCACCAATGATCAACTTCTCTCCTATAGAGACTTGCCTCACAACCTCCCCAAGATCTTTCAAAACTCATTTTTATAGATTTATCCAATACAACTTATGGTGCATAGGCACTGACAATAGTCATAACTCCGCCTGTGAGTGTCACTTTATGACATTCATTGTCGGTCTCAACCCTGGATAAAGGAGAAGAGTTTTGCAATAGGTTTGTGACAACCAGCCAGTAAAAACTTGGTCACATATGATGGACATGAATTAGATTATGAATATCGCCAGGGGCGTCCCCTATTGAGCGACGCGCTGCACTTCCTAGACAACCAAGAACTCTCTGCACTCAATTCCAGCATGATTATGTTTGTTGCTTTCTCTTTATTCTAGACTTCTACTCACCATCAAAATGGGTTGTCGTATGGCCAAGACAAAGACAAAGCCACAAAACACGTAATCAGTAAAGCTAAGTACATAAACTACAAAAGACTATGCAACACACTAGCATGAATAAACCTAGGCAAGAGCATAATTAAAACACAGTCTTATACATCTTTACCATGACTAGTACCTGTAACATAGACTCACTTTACTGTAGCATTATTTTATTATTAACTTTGGATTTCGCATAGAACGGGTTTTCCTCCTACGACAATCGCCCACTTGTAGGGCTGTTCAAATCCGGAAACCGGAAAATTTCCTGTCCAAATTTCGGGGTATCTGGATTTTTTTTAATGGAAAAAATGATTCTGATTTAGATAAAAAAAAAAAAAAAAAACAGATTTCCGAAAATTCGGATATCCGAATAATCTAGGACGGAAAACCGGAATTTTAGTTTCGAATTATATGGAGTTTGCGTTTTTTCTCCCCTGTTTAAAGTGTAACTTATTGCACCATCAAACTTAGACAAATAATTTGGCTTTTCAGCAGCAAAGCAACTAAGCAAGCCCCCAATTATGTTTTTAATTCCACAAAGAATAATGCATTAAAAACATCAAGGTTAAACTTTGCTCCCAAACAAAGTTGAACTTTTCCTTTTTCTTGCGCTTTGTTGATGGTTCTTCCGTCGATGAACTAGATTGTTAGACATCATCATCCTCTGTATTTTGGTTGTTGAGGAAGTCTCATTAACTTGAACATTATCATTGATAATTGATGACACTAAAAACATTAAACAAAACTAATTTCAGTTATGGCTTGATAATAATCAAAGTAATGGCAGAAATACAGAATAATAATCTGTAATTTTATGGCAGAACCAATTGACAGAAAACATGGTAGAACAAAGTAAATAGCTTATTAGTCTTAGAATTAAATAATTAAACTAATGGCAGAAATAATCAGAAACATGGTAAAATTAATCAGAAAGTTAGAAACATGGTAAAATTAATTTCAATTATTAGTCTTACAAATACATGGTAAAATTAATTTAAGAAAAAAATAGAAAAGAAATTAATTAATCAGAATTTAATAAAAAAATAAAAATGAAAAAAAAAATACTCATACATTTCTAAATAATAACAATTACAGTAAACATAATAAATTAATAATCAAAAATCATGTATTAAAGCTGACAAAATTATTAAATTAAAGCTACCAAAATCATTAATTAAAGCTAACAAACCAAAGCAAGTGACTAAAATTGTCGACTTTATGAGTTAAAATCAATAAAAACGAATTAAATCTCAAGTAATACGAATTAAAGTTAATAAAAAAAATGTATTAATGTTAATTAAATATGAATTAAAATTAATAAAAAATGAATCAAAATGACCAAAATCAAGTTAAAATCACTTACCTTTTGCTTATGCTGCGACAACAAGCCTGTGGCAGTTGCAGGCGGACAGACGACGACGACGAAATGATGAGCTCCACGGTAGGCCGGTGGCAGTTGTAGGCGGAAAACTGGTAAATTAGGGTTTCGGGTAAATGAGGGTTTATTTGATTGTTGACAGTTGAGAGATTGGGAGAAATCAGATTTTTGAGTTTATTATCGGGCCCTGAGAAGTTGAGAAGGAGAATGGGCCGCCTAAAAGAAAATATTGGAGCAGTTTTTTTCATTATAATCCGGAAATCCAGAATTTCGGATTTTTGGAAAACCTATTCCGAGTTCGGTTTAAAAAAGGGACATCCGATCTAATTTTTTCGAATTTCAAAAATCCGGATCTGAAACGGAAAATTTTGAACAGTGAATTCGGAACCGTAAAATCCTGCACACCCTTACACATTGGGCACAAGGGGTTTGCAAAAAATTTCGTTTCCGAATTTCTGATTCAAGAATCTGGATATCGAGTCTGAATTTTTGAAATTCAGAAAGCCTGGATTGGATATCCAATTTTTAAAATTGGATATCGGATCGGAACCGGAATGAAATTCATATTTCGGATATTTAAGAAAAATAAAGCCGGATATCCGGATATCTAGTTTTCCGGTTTTCTGATCCGTTTTTTTAAAGGATAATGAAGTGTTTCAAAGAGATTTGATTAAAAAGTGCGGTTTTGGAATTCCGATTTTCTGCTCTGAATTTTCTGGATGTCTGGAATTCCTGAATTGCAATTTTTTCGGAACGGATATGGAATGAGTTTTTTTTTTATTTTGAAAAATTCGAATATCCAGTTTTCCAGATAGGAAAAATTTTGGTATCAAGTTTTGCACACCCCTATTGGGCAACAACTTGGGAAAAACTCCAAGAAAGTATTACATATATCACATGAAGTGATGGAATTCCAACGCAATAATAATAAATAGAAAGTATAACATCTTGTACTCCGATTAGAAGTCATAGATTACAATTTCAAACAACTCCCCCCCCCCCCTCCTCTCCAGTGTTGACACTTAAGCCATATACGTTTCAAAAGTTGTAGTGCAAATTCTCTTTCACTTTACGTGATTATCAATTTAATAGCTTGTTATGACTCACATGTAACATACATACATACATAGCACATAAACAAACATACACCATATTAATTAATCTTCATTAATTAGTTATCACATTATTATCAACTCTTCTCTTTTTTACTTGCCTTCCTTGTCAACACATAAACTGTGAGTNAAAAAACCCCCCCCCCCCCCCTCCTCTCCAGTGTTGACACTTAAGCCATATACGTTTCAAAAGTTGTAGTGCAAATTCTCTTTCACTTTACGTGATTATCAATTTAATAGCTTGTTATGACTCACATGTAACATACATACATACATAGCACATAAACAAACATACACCATATTAATTAATCTTCATTAATTAGTTATCACATTATTATCAACTCTTCTCTTTTTTACTTGCCTTCCTTGTCAACACATAAACTGTGAGTGGATTCCTTTCCTTCGTTGTCCACACATTAAATTGTGAGTGGATAATTATTTGTTTAATCATGTGAATAAAAATATTCACTATATACCTTCCTTCTTGCTCAAGTTGTTAAAAAACATAATCTTACTTTTCTTCCTTCTATTTTGACTACTAGTCGACTTCTTTTAATAATTATACATTCCAACATTCTTGATATATTCAAAATAACAATAACAACGGGATATAATCATAGTAGTCAAATCTAAAGTTCAACATGTCATCATGCAATGTCAATAAATGATCATATAAGTCAACATACTTATCATAATAACATAAAGCTTCTAACATGAAATTTATGCATTTAAAACTACTACTAGCATGATTTTTAATCTCACGAAACATCTTTTTGTACTTATACCTTGTATTATAGCAATGACCCGCCACTACTACTAGAAATTTCTTAACTCGAAGCTTTCTACAAAACATAATTTGAAACTAATCAACAACCTCCTTTGTCTAAATTTTACAACAACACTAACCTACTTCTAAGAAGGGGTGTGCAAAAACAAATACCGGAATCTTTCCGATCTGGAAAACTAGATATCTGGATTTTCGGAATGGAAAAATCTTATTACGTATCCATTTTGGAAAACCAGAATTTCGGATATCCAGAAAATCTAGAATTCCCGATCGCTTCATTATTCTTCTAAAAAATCGGATCGGAATTTCGTTAAAGATCCATAATCCGAAATTTATAAATTCTAATTCGGTTTTAAAAGCAAGATATCTGGTTCGATTTTTTCGAATTCTAAAAACTGAGCAAGATATCCGAATTTTCTGAACGTAAATTCGGAGATCCGGATCGGAAATTCGGAATCGGAATTTTTTGCACACCCCTACTTCTAAGTGTTGAAAAATCTCCAAAAATCCTTTATATCATCTCTAATCAATTACATACATTACCCATTATTTTTTCCTCAAAAACCTTTGTTTTTCTTGAATTTCATAAAATGACAGCAATATTATATTGCTTAAAAACTCCTTAACCTTGGTAATTTAAGTATAAAACTCTAAAATAATATCATATGGTTATCATATGATAATTTTATGCATTAAAAACCCTTTTAAATGCTTTAAAACATAACCATAACAATAGAGTTATATTTGCTAAAACTTCTTAAAAATCATTCTCATTTTTATAATTTAAGTTTAGAACATTATAACAACATCATATGATAGTTTTATATATTAAAAATACATGAACATAATTTATAGCATGATCATAATATTATTTTTCTAATATTTTATCATGTGCTTAAAAAATTTCCAGCAATATGAAATCACTTAAAACCCTTCAAAAAATATTCTAAACTCCACAATTTGATCATAAATCATCATAACAATAGCTTATAATCATAATACATCAATTTAGAATGAATACCAAAAACATAAACCCTAATAATTTCATGAACTTTATCAAACCCTAATTATAAATTTTATGATCATACTTTATAAACATGATTTACAAAACTAAAATATGATCATACTATTAACATCAAGCATTAAAAAAAATTATAGACATAAATTTATATAAGAATTGGAATAAATATGAAGAAGAAATTTTTTTTTTGACATTGCGAAAATCAAAGTAGGTAGAGGGAGAAGGGAGGTCGGCAGCCCAGTGGTTGGCAGCTGCTAGCTGCTGTTGGTAGGGTTGAGCACCGGTCCAGAACCGGACCAGGTCGGCGGACCGGAATCTAAAAAAAACTTAGACCTGGACCGGACCTGTTAGACCTATTTTATATTTTTTTTTTACTCTTTCAATAAAAAAATTTAATAAAAAACCTATCAGACCTGTTGGACCAGTTGGACATGTTGGACTGGTTGACCCTGTTGTTACTTATCTTAGAGACTTAGACTTCAAACATAATAACATAGGATCCAAATTAACGACATACAATCTAATTACTAATGATTACAAACATCAAATTAACTTGTCAAATACTTCCAACTACATTAAACTTTACAAGTTTTAGTTATTAATTTTTGAAAAAAAAAATATTTTTAATAATAATTTTTTTCCTAAAACTAAAAAACAATTAAATTCAGTAAAAATTCTGATTTTTAAGTTTAAAAGGGGTATTTGTAGGCCAATTACTAAAATACCCTTAATGATAGAAATTACTTTTGTGCCATGTTATAAAAACAATTAAGAAAACCTCCTTAAAATTCGATTTGGGAACTTTAAAAACCCTTCAATAAATACTAAAATGCTATGAAATAGTTTATAAAAATTATTAACCCTCAAAATTTGGCTCGTTAATTAATTAAATTCCTTCAATTAATTAATTTACAAAACATTTATTCCTTCTTTAAAATTACTAAAAATGTACTATATAAGTAATAATTTAATGTATGAAATACCTAATAACACAAACCCGCCCCACCACCCACCCTAATCTGAATCACCCTCGTTACTTCTGTCGCTTCCTCCTCTTACTCGAAGTAAATAAATCTCCCAACCTCGCAAAATCCACCAACCCTCGCTACCTTTATTGATGATGTTGAGGTTAGGTTTTATGGTGTTGTCGACATGGTTGGTTGTTTGTGTTGAGGGTTTGCGTGTGTCGAGGCTTTAGGGTGTGGAAGTGGTTTCTAGTGGTTTTGGGGGTTTAGTGTGGGTCTGGTGGAGGCTTGCAACTGAGTCGAGGGTTTAGGGTGAGTGTTGGGGTGGTTTCTAGTGGTGTCGGGGAGGAGGGGAGGACGGTTGGGGTGGAGGAAAGGGTGGTAGAAAGAGGAAGTGGGGTGGTTAGGTGTTATGTTATTGTGTTAGGGTATAAGGGTGGTGGAGGGGTGGGGGTGTGGTGGTGGCACGTAGCAAGGGTGGGACGTACAATTGGTGAGGTGGGTAGTTGATAAGTGCATATTGTTCATATATTTTACCCTGGTTTCTGATTTATTTTGGCTCTAACATTAGCTCTTTGGAGTCGTTTGTGCTTTTAGTGGTATTTTGCAGGATTTCAGTGTTGTTGCTTAGATTTCAAGGCAAATATATGAGCTACGACTAAGTGTGAGGAGCCCTCGGTCAGTAATGAAGCTGTGGCCTGAGGCTTTGGGGGCCCACGTGCCCTTTCTTACAGGAAGTTTGAATGTCGTGTTGGTTTATTTTCATAGTGTGAGTATGCTTGGTTTGGGGGTGGATCTAGAATCTCAAAATCAAAGTAGAGAAGTCGCCATCGTCTTCCTTTCGGGAGCTAACGAAACCCCATTAGGTCATAGCCCAATGGCAAAATGACAGCTAAGGATAAAAAGGTCTCATATCTCTGGATTCGGGGACGAGGGTAAGAACAACAATAGGTCATAATGTTCCCCCCCCNAAAGGGCCTAATTTTTCCCCCCCCCCCCCGCGTATAGCGGCCTCTACTTGTTCTCATGTGTAATTTCACAATCATAACATCGAATTATAGCAATCATATTTCCGGTTTAGACCTACAAACACGTATGGAAATAAGGCTAGACAGGTTTTGATTAATGCACACATAATTCTGATTTATCATGCATGGGTGATCGCTTTAGGATTAGATTGATGTTAACCTTTAGGTCTTTTAAGCTAAACATGAATTCTACGTGATTGAAAGCATTAAACATTTAGCATGGATCACATAAAACCTAAGGCACGGTTTCTACTTAAGATTGATTTTATTTAAATGTTGAACCATCAATTAATCAATATTAGATGAATATGAATTAAAGACATGTCAATTATCTAAGAAAGCATTAAAATTACATAATCATGTAAACTAACTCATTGAAGAACTCAATTTGATGATTTCGATATCGTTGACCTTATTCGAAGTACCTTTCGTGCAATGATCGACAACTTCTTTTGTTGAATGCTTGAAGAAATTTTAGTAATAAAACTAATAAAAAGTTTTACAAGTTATAAGTTATGTGGAAGACACGGTTTCTGAAAGAAGGCATGAAAACCGAGGGTAGTTGTAGTGAGAGAAATTGACGAGGTAGTGAGAGTGTGAGAGAGAAGAAGTGAATGGGAAGATGTGAATTTTTTGTATGAAGGTCGGAGGAGGGGGTATTTATAGGGTTGGAAGTGACGTAAGCGAGCGCCAGGATGCCCAACGAGCGCCAGGATGCTCGAAGCGAGCGCCAGGGCTCACTGAGCGTTGTGGAGCAGGGCGCCTGGGCGCTCCCCCTATGCTATGGTGCTCAACACCCTGAATTTCCATTTTTACACGGAATATCTCTGGTGCTTCCTTATTTCATATATTTTTTTTCCATAAACCAAAATAATTCAAATTATTACGAAGGTATACGAAATATACTTCCAAAACACAATTTATACACTTCTATAACCTAGAGTTGCCATAAACCGAACAAACCTTTCTAGAAGGTTCGTCGAATCCGGTCACTTTCATACGCTTAAATTAGTTTATTTTATTTTCGAAAATGAGATGAAATGAAAATGAAAATGAAGTTAAAAATAAATACGAAATATAAGAAAATTAATTTAAGCGCATATTAACCGTCATAATCATCATTGGTTATTCTGACATTTTTTTTTTTTTTCAAAAAGTTCGGGGGGTGTTGCCCCCCTAACCCCCTAACCAGGGCGTTTCACCCCTGGACCTCGACTAGAAAACTGGGTAGCGAGACCCCTGCCCGCTGACCGGGCAGCGGGACCTCCGTGTAGATTTTGGAGTGGGGACCAAATAGGTGACGGACTGACTTCCGACACAAAACTAGACGTTTTTTCAAGCAATCAATATTTAGAAGTTGGACCAAATTGGGCAGATTTCGCCCAGTTAGTCAGGTGGATTTCTTCTTCTGACTTTTTGGTGCTCGCCATTGTGCCTGATGGGACAGATTTCGCCCAGGCAGTGGGGTGGTTTTCCCAAATGGACTTTTCTTTATTTACTCGAGTTTTTACGCTTTTGTATAAATACCCAGAGTTTTTAGGCTTTGTACAGCACGTTATTATTATTGATACCTAGGTTTTATTCAGTTTTCTCTCTCTAGAATTTTACTTTGTTCAAATCAATCATTCATTCAACACAATTCTAATTCCAAGCTTTATTCAAATTCTTTCTCTGTTATTGTTTATTTGATTTATGTTTTTTTACTTTATGATTCTTAGTATTAGTTAATTATTTTTTGATCTTTTTTATGCCCAAAATTCATGTTATTAGTGATGTGTCCCATATTTATATTATTTTTCTCCCTAATTCCCTAATGATTTATGGACTAACTGCGCTCATTTGAGCCAATTTTGATGTTAATAGTGCACTTTTTGTGTTTTGTGTGGTTTTGTAGGAAACTATCAATTTTCGATTGATTTTACTACCTAATTTCGGCACTTGAGAGATGAAGATCACTTATGAGCATTTGGAGAATTACTAGGGACAATTTAATTTACAACTCATTGGAACAAATTTGACATCTTACATGACAAGTTGGAGAAATATTAGATGTAACACCCTGGGATTTCTTAACTTCATTCTCTAAATTTTCCGGAAATATATTATAAATAATAAAGAATAATAATTATTGAAACTCCTAATCAACTGGGAAAAACCAAAGTATTACCGCCACCGTGATAACGGCTAAGCCTTTTATCAAAGTACTACAGTGGAAGTCTTTAAAAAACCAAAACCAAATTAAAACTCCCAAGTAAAACTTAAAATAAACCAAGTCAAAACCAAAAAAAAAAACCAAAATAAATCTTTATTACACTTCGGAATCATCCTAATGACCCTTCAAAACCAAATAAACTTTAAATTTCAAAACAAAAGTCAACATCAAATAATAAATAACTAACAAGCCCAAAAAACATTAAACTAAGAAAACTACGATGCAAGCACTCTCACTCTAGCCCAGCATGATTGGCTTATGCCCACTAGTACCTGTAGTTTTCTCTTATTCTATACAACTACTCGCCATTAAAATGGGTCATCGTAGAGTCAAGTCAAAGACAAACCCATGCACACAATACACACAATCAGCAAAGCTGAGTACATAAATACCAGAGACTATGCAAACGCATAATAGATATTAAAATAAAAGAAAAGTACGTACATCACATACAATTCTTACCGTTGACTACTCTTCACCTGTCCAAAGGCTCAACTCAAATAAAATTATTTATTATATTTAAGCTTTGGATTTCGCATCGGACGGGTTTCCTTCCTGTAAAAGCGCCCTATTGGGCACCAACTTGGGAGCAACTCCAAGAAGGTATTACCTATGTCACATAAAGTGACAGAATTCCGACGCATTAAAAAAATAAAAGAGTACAACGTCATGTACCCTGATTAGAAGTCATAGATCATTGTTCCATACGACTCCCCCCATTGTTCATACTCAAGGTATATATGTTCCAAGAGTTTTGGTGCGAATCCTCTTTCACTTTATGTGATTAACTGGTTTAACAATATTATGACTCACACATAACAACACACAGAAATACGCATATCATCAATCAAACCATATTAATTATCTTTGATTTAAAGTGATACTAAAATAATTTTTTATGTCATTTAATTAAACTAAACTTCTTGTACCACACATTAACTGTGAGTGGCTAACTAATTATCCTTTCCTCGATCACACATAAAATTGTAAGTGGCTACATATATATAAATATTTGCTCAATAACTTTCAATAATCATGTGAATAAAAATTCACAAATTATCTTTCTTATTGATTAAGTAACTAATCAACTTAACTAACTTTCCTTTCTTCTTTATTAACTATTGGCCAACTTTATAAATAACTAAACATTCCAATTACTCATGATAAATTAATAATGCTATAAAAGTGGAATGTCAAAACAATATGAAAATCATACTTTCATACTAGCATACTTCTCATGCAAGTCAACTAAACAATAATTCATATACACATTCATAACATGTAAAGTCATCAAACGAGCATGAAATCTACTTTTACTTCGCCTATAGTACATACGTACCTTGTAAAGTAGTGGTGATCCGCCACAACTCCTAAACGTCAACTAGCTCAAATTCTCCGACATAGAAAAAATCGAAACTAAATTAAAACCTTGTTGACTAACTTCTACAACAACTCTAAACTAACTTTTTATGTTGGAAACTTGTCCAAAACGTTCCCTATACGGTATCTATTCAATTCCATACTTTAGTTTAATTTTTCTTTCACCAAACACTTGCTTTTCGGTATTTTTCCAAAAATGGCAGCTTTATAAAATTTCTTTAAAACATTATAATCATGTCCTAGGATCATCATACAATATTTAGATGCAATAAAAATAATTATGACTACTTATTTCACGTATTACTATTTTTATTGTGCATGAACACGAGTTAATAAAATTATACAGCTTTATTTATTTATTTATTCAAAACTCATTAAAAACTCATAAAACATCATAAATCAAGCATAAAACTCTTTTACAATCTAATACCATCATCATACATCTAATCTATGCTTTAAAATAATTTTTCATGAAGCAAAACATGTTCATAATATTTTACTCTTAGTTTTCATGATTATAAAAATTTGACAGCAATATATATTAAACAACTTTACCCTTAAAAACAAATCTAAACCTCATAAAATCATTACAAATTCATACTACAACAATTCATGATGATAATATAGAAGTTTAATGATGAGGCTATCGCACACCTATCAAAAATAAACCAAACAATTCTAACTAATGTATCTAGGGAAGTAAGGATCGAATCCTCAGGGAAGCAATTGAACTCTATTAGTTCTAAAAATCTTAAACTGTGAAAAGGGCCTTGGTTGAGAATTATTGATTAACTAATTTACTACTGATTAACTGCTAATTAACTACGGGAAATGAGAGTGATTAAAACTAATATTTAAGGTCTAGGGTTATTCGGGTCACCAAGAATCAACTAATGGATTTACCAACAAAGAACGCTCAATCTCACAATTATGTCAAATTAGGGCTCACTAATTCTCTAGAACTTAGACTCCCTCAAAACTCGTCTAGCGGCTCTCGCTCATACCTAGACTAATTTCGCCTATTATTTAGTTGTCTAATTGTGGTATTTTTACCTCTCGGCATCAAATTCGACAATTACTAAAATTACAACTAAAACTGTGCACAATTCAATTGTAAACAAATAAGCCAATAATAGGAATTTGACTACTAATTGCAAAACCAAAACAATCTAAATTAATTAGTCCATTAAGTAATCAAGGTTTCCCTAAACATAGAAAATTAATTACTCACTCATGAACATGAAAACCAAAGCAATCATAATTATAGAATTCATAATTAAATTCATGAAATAATTAACAATTAAACTAATTAACATCAACAAATAAACTAAATTAATTGAACTAATGAAACTAGAGAGCATAAATTAAACCAAGCAAAAAGAATAAAAGTAAAAAGAATTACCAAATTGAAGAACTTTGAATTGAATTGAAATTAATTGTTGAGAACAAACCCTAATTCCTAATCTAATTTTTGAGAGAGAAAAAGTGCTTAATTAAACCCTAAGAGTGTAATTCTAAGTTATGAAAAGCATAAAGTGTTTTAGCCTAGGAAGTCGTGCCCTTAATACCCAAAAAATTGGCCTTACAAAGTCAAAGCACGAAGAAAATAAAAGAAACAAAAATTACGGAAAACCGCTGATGCGGGCGCATGGCAATTTTGTGCGCCCGCATCAACCCTCCAGAAGCTCCGTGAAGGCTGATTATGATTAAAATGCGGGCGCATAACGTTTTTATGCGGCCGCATAGAAGCTCCAGAATTGCTTTTACTTTCTTTTCTTCTTATTTCTTCATAGTTTCTTCATGGCTTGTTTCCATAACTTTTTGGCACGCATTCCCATGCACATGTCATTCTCGTTCCGTCCAAGCTTCCCAACTTCCTTCCAAACTCGGTTTTCGAGCATCTGAAAATACAAAACATACTAAAACCGAGCATAACAACTGCAAATGATAAAATCAAACCAAAAAGCTCTAAAATCACCGGAAATCAACTAAACTTGGTGAAACACTTCAAATTAGCCAAAGAATACCAAACAAGCTAAAGTTAAGCCAGAATAACAACTATTAGGTATAAAATTGGCCCGAAACAAGGGGGAAAAACACAATAAAAACCGCACATATCATTTAATTCATTAAAAACCATAAAACAACAAATTTCATGATTTCGTAAACCCTAATTTAAAATTTCATGATCAACTTTATAAATTCATACATTAAACATAATTATAAACATGAATTTTGCAAGAATGAATTAAAAAGAAAAGAGGAAGAATTTTTCTTTTTTTATAATAGTGCTCGAAAATTACCAAGAGTAGAGGAGGAGAGGTGGCTGGCGATGGCTGCCAGCGAGGGAGGCCGACGGTGCGAGGGAGAGCGACAAAGGAGAAGGGGCAACGAACGAAGAAGGGCGGCAAAGAAGAAGAAGAAGGGTAACAAATTTTTTTTTTTTCCGGAAAATTCGAACTCTTTTTTTTTCTTCTTCTTTTTTTTTTTTTTGAAATTCTAAATCACTAGACTGCAAAATAAATCTGAAACTTTTGGTTTTGATGGGTTTTTATAGGCCCCAAAGTAGGATTCGATGCAATTACATAAATACCCTTAAGACTTGAGATTACTTTTGTACCCTTGTTTTAAACAATTTAAGAAACTATAAAAATTCTATTTTTAGAAACTTTTCAAAATATTTAATAAAACTTAAAGTTACATGAAAAATAATTTATAAGCATAAAATAATTACTTTGATTAAAATTAATTTAATTTTCCTTTCTTTCATATTTTTATTGAACTTAATTTTTCAATAAAAATACTAAAAACATCCATATAAAATACGAAATTACCTCCTTAAAATACGTGAAAATATGGGGTATTATATTAGAAGTAAATGTGAAGAATGAAGAAGTTTAGAAGTGAAGATTTTGACAACTATCCACAATTTTGATAATATCTCACAATCTATACATCGGATTGATCTAATTTTTATTACATTGGAAAGTATACTCAAAGATATTTCCACCAGTAGGTCAGACGCCGCGTGGAACGTTCTGCATCAAAAGTTATAGCGATTTCAAAATGACCCTTAAATTCGGAGGGCTTCTGTCTTATAGTGCGGGCACATAGAACAAAATTCTTTTGTTCTTTGCGGGCGCAGGTCACACTTTTCGGCCATTTTGCTGGGAGATCAATTTTTTGAGTAATTAATTATTAAAAAGTCCATTTGTCTTGTATTTAAGGCACGATTTCCTAGGAGCACGGGAGACACTCTTCATAATTAGTTTTTCTAGTTTTAGAATCCTAATTAGCTCTCTTAATTTCTTTCTCTCTCTAGATTAGGTTAGTTTAGCTTATTTTGTTGAAGAATTTTCAATATAATTCAAGTTTGGTAATTTCTTTTCTCTTTCTTTGTCAATTATTTATAATTCATGATTATTAGTTTTATTAGTTCATGTTAATTAGTTTTTGTTTCTTAATTAGTTTATGATTATTTATTTAAGTTAATTATTGTTCTTATTTGTTTGTGATCATGAATTTAACTTTGTTTAATGTTTTAGTTTTTATAATTATGAGTGAGTAATTTTTTTTCTAGGGTTTAGGGGATCCATGAACTCATTAATGGACTAGTTTAATATCAATTCAATCGATTAGTTTTTGATTATTAATTAAATTCCTATTATTGATTTCTATCGATTGCAATTTAATTGTGCGCAATTTTAGTTGGGAAGTTTGGTAATTGTCGAAATTCAGGCCGGGAGGTAAGATTACCGCAATAAGACCACCGAATAATAGGCAAAATGAGTCTATGTGAGCGAGAGCCGGTAAAGGAGTTTTGAGGGATTCTAAGTTCGAGAGAATTAGTGTGCCCTAATTTAATGAATTTTGTGGAATTGATTGCTTTACGTTTTATAAATTTGTTAATTGTTCATGATGAATCGATTACCCTAGGTTTTAGTTAATTTGAGTCAATTCTTAGTTTAATTTCGTTATTAGTTTTTAAATTGATAATTAATCTTAACCATGGCCCTTTTTACAATTTGAACTTTTTAGTACTAGTGGTGTTTCATTACTTCCCTGTAGATTCGATCCCTACTTCCGTAGCTATATTAGTTAGTGTAGTTTGGTTTATTTTTGAGAGGTGTGTGATAGCCTGTTCAATTAGTCTGTTTGATTCATGTTAATTAGTTTATTCAATTTAATCATGATTCCAGTTTCAGTTTTTAATATTAATTTGATTTCTATAGTTTTTAATATGTGTGAGTAGTTTAGTTTCTAGGGCTAGGGGATCCATGAAATTGATTTCAATGGTTTGATTGACGATTGATTAATATAATATATGTTGTTCTGAGTTCCTATTATCAGTTTATATTGCTTGCAATTAAATACTAGCCATGTTTGATTGTTAGTCTGATATTATCGAAATTGATGCCGAGAGGTAAGATTACCACAATAGATCACAGGGATAATAGGCAAAACGAGTCTAAGCGAGCGAAAGCCTTTATAGGAGTTTTGAAGGAGTACTTTAGATTCGAGAGAATTAGTGTGCCTTAATTCAGAAATTCATTAATTTGTTAATCAATGGTTAGTTAGTTCATTGATTGATTCGTGGTGAATCGATGTCCTAGGCTTAGTTTATTAATATATTTTTGTGTTTGATTCCTATTTTAGTAGTAATTAGTGTCTTAGATAATTACCAATTCAAAGGCCCTTTATAACGAAATAGCGTTTTAGAATTAGTAGAAATTCGTTGCTTCCCTATGGATTCGATTCCCACTTCTCTAGCTACACTAGTTGGAGTTGTATGTTTATTTTTTATTAAGTGTGCGATAGCCTATATCAATTGTGTATAGTAAGGAAAAATAGGTGCAAAGTTTGAATTATTGTGCGATTTTCTTAAGGTAGGATTATTTGGGGTTTATGGCCCAAAGGTGAGATTATTAATGTAAAGTGTTTCTTTTAAACAATGTTGATAATCTCTTAGACTACATTTCTTAGACTCTTTTAGGAAGTAACAACTACTTCGATTCCATCTCTTATACCTCAATTATGAGCTTAAAAAATGTGGTCCTTTTATGATCAAAGATTTCAATGCAATATTTAATGAGGGGTTATAAATTTTTGGTAACATTTTAATTATTGCATTGATGAATATGGTACTAGTAGCATTGTAACGTAAATTTACAAGTCCTCTACAAATTGAGTTGATGGTGATCATTTAATGGTAGGAGGGATGAATTATGGTTCAGATACTATATTAGTTCATAAATTTTAGCACCAAACTTGAACAAGAGTGTGTGAGGGTGATGTTAACCTTGGGTAATGAATCGACCATGTCGTTTTGTACCTCAGATGGGTTGAATTATCCTGTTTCCAATTTAAGACGGTTTCATACCACACGACTTCACATACCCAATAACTGAAAAATAATCTTAATCGAAAGCAACATGTAATTAAAAAATGATCTCAATCAACATTGACGTATAATTTTACTGACCGAAAAAACAATGGAGGATATAGTATGGTTTCAAGTGTGTTCATTGAACCCATAGTTAATCCAATATAGTTTAGTAGGAAAAAAAAACCTTCATATATATTATGTCCGCAACATTTTAGTTGCCATAATTAAATGTACTTTTGCACATTAATCAATCTTTCTTTGACCTCATTCTATGTTATATATGTATGCAAGGAAACATATAGTCAATATGAAATTATTTCTTTTGATTTGTCTTGATATGTAGTTTACTGATATGGTTACTTTTATATAATATGTAAATGTATAATTAAAGTTAAGTACGAGCCAAAAAGTGTCATGACAAGCGTAAAAAATAAACTACGCAGTTTTATAACTAAATTGTTACTAAGGTATTAATATGTAGCACAACATAAGCATAAAAGAAGGGAGTGATGTGATGGGAGTAAGGATTAATTGAAGTGGTTACAACTTCTCTTCCGATTCTAGGAGATCTTGGGATCGGTTCTTACCTTGCCCTTGTTGCTCCTTAGCACCAAAAAATAAAGGAGTGATGTGATATTTTAGCGCGCTTGCAAAATTTAAAATTCTTTGGTGGCAATTTGAAATATGGCCACCAAAGTCTTCTTAAGTCAAATTAGTTTCAGCCACATAATTTGGATAATGTGATTAATGGTAGGGCCTATATAACAATAATATATGGGTTTTTAATATATTTTTGTAAGAATATTTTGGAGTAGTTATTATTTTCCAATTTTAATAAAAAAAATCATTTTAGAAAATAAGGGATATATTGAATGATAACTACATTTTCTGGAAAAATTATAAAGGATTCAACCTACTTCAATGGAAAACTTGATTTCTTAAAAAAATAAAAATTAAAGGCTTTTTGCCCGATGGCTTCAGTTAGATATGATGAAGAATTTATCGCAACTTTAGTAAATTCATTGCTTCACTGGTTATTTAAGTTTATACTTTATTTACATGTGACAAATCATGTTTCGATTTGATTGATTCACTGAACAAAAGACTAATTTTCGTTTTTTCTCATTCAAAGAAGCAATACGACAAATTAAGTATTTAGATGGTTTTATTGGATTAACTTTGCTTCAATCCAAATATTTCCAGCCTTTTAATCCTCATGCCTTATAATGCTTCCGCATTTTCCCATACCTTCTTGTTTGGAGTGATAGTGTTGGTACATCAAAAATATCAAATTCCTCGTATATTAACAAGTTTTTGGGAAAATAACATTTTGTTCAAGGATTCTTGTAGCTTATATGTATGTGTTAATATGAATATATGATGCCTGCAGTCCCTGCAAAACATATGAACTTTTGGTAATGCGCAAGTGTTGTTTAGGACACTACCAGATACTAATGTACAATCACAATGATAAGTTTATTTGTCATTAAAATTAGTTATAGTTATGACCCTATGATATTATAGTTGTGGCCAAATATATAAAATAACAATTCATCAGTGCCCACCATTAACTCTACTATCCAAAATGAGTGGCTCACTTTGGTTTGACTTATGAAGGCTTTGGTAAACGTTTGTCAAATTGCCACTAAAGAGTTGCCCCTTTTTTTATGAGGGTACAATTGTGGCAGATACGGGGTATTAGGTGGGTTTGTTATAGGATAAAACGAATGTGGGTTATTTTTCAGACGGATCACCCAAATGTAGGTTTTTTTTTTTGTTAATTTTTCCAAAATGAAAAATAAGCCCAATCCTAAGTAAAATCCTAATTTTATAGGTTGTCATTACAACTCACTAAATACACTATAGTACTAAAACATATAATTGCCCTACTCAATTATATCCTGACACTTTAATACCCATTATGCTTCACCCGGCTCTTCTACCCAATGGACAACCTTGTCCAATAACCAGGCCTAAATAGGAGTAACGCTGTTAATTCGGCTCAACATTTTACTTTTGGTTTATATCCATACATATTTTATTTTAATTCAAATTATTGCAGCAAATTTTGATTTCTCAATTCATTTCAGTTAATTTAATTTTTTATTTGTTTTCGTCCAAGTTAGTTCAATTATTAATTTTTAATCCATATTTTGCGTTATAAACTTGTATAAATACGGTAAGTGTTTAGTCTATAACCTAGATAAACCCCGAACCATGCTCAGATTATTATAATTTATGAAAATTTCAAGTTGAAATTAAGTGTGTAAATAAATTAAAAAGGAAAAAAAATAAACAACAACAACAACAGCTAACAACTAACAACTACAAAATTATCCTAAAAATTTTGCAAGTTAGTTAATTTAGGAGGTAATTTTAAGAGGGTTAATTGACTTAGTGGCAACCGATTCATATCAAATCAAACCAGAAAAATAAAATTCAAAATATTAATTACAAAACTTAAGATTAGATTAAATTAATTTAGAAACATTATTATATTCATACCAATTCAACACATCGAAGTCTAACCTATATTGCTAAAAATTTAACAAGACAAAATTAGGGTCTCTTATTGAAATGACTATTACAACAAAAATATATCATAATGAATATTTTTAAAATTTAATTCCCAAACTAGCTATAATACTAACCAAATGCATTGAACATTTAAATCTGGATTTTATAGATTATAGCAACCGACCATTTTTTGTAGACTTTTTTAAGGGGGCAAAAAAGTAAAACCCACTATTTACAAAATTAAAAAAAAAAAAACCAAAATTTTGTATGTGTGTGTGTTTTTTTAAACGTAAAACCTTATTGGTGTTTTTTGTGTTGTTTTTTTTATGTTTTTGTTTTTTTTTTTTTATTCTTAAAGTAACTGATTTTTTGTGGTTTTTCTTTTAAACCTACCTATACATATGGAAAAAAAATCAATTTATTCTAGGAAAAATTTATGGGAATAATCCCACCTTTGGCCGTTTCGCTCATTTTGATCCCAACTTTCGTTTATCTAGTTTTAATCCCACCTTTTAGTTAGCTCTTCTTATTTTGGTCTACTTAACCAGTGACCAGTTATTTAGGTCGTAATATCAATTTGATTTAATTTTCTTTTTTCTTTTATAACATTATGAGAGTTTTTTTTCTTTTTTCCTTTTAATTTCTGATGAAACAATTACAAAAAAAAAAAAATCAATTTAATGCATGTTTTGACCTTCTTCTCCTTCTTCTTAGTACTCAGCCATTTCTTTCTCCTCCCCCACCCAAATTACTCTTCTTCTCAAATTGAATCTCATTCGACTAATATAGACACATAGCATATTAGCATCGTGTTTCTAATCCCATCATTCCTTAATAAATCACCCAAGTTATCACTTTTTTTTCTTTATCTTGTTATACAGCCACATCCACAAGCCACATCCACAACCTTTTTAACCACTGACTTAGACTATTAGGCTACTACGTACCATCCTCAAATTTCCAATTTTGCTCCATTGATTTTGGGTGGGTAATTTTCGATTTTGACTCCTACCAATTTCCTTTGAATTAAGAGGTCTCTAGCTTCATTCGTGTTTAGTTTTGATTTAATTTATAATTTGAGATTTTTTTTTAAAAAATTTCGATTCCAGTCAGTGTTGATGGTGATAGAAATGGTGGTAGTGGGTGGTTTATATTATTGATCTATTATTTCGGATGGTGGTGGTGGTGGTAGAATTAGTGATGTGTGGGTGATTGTCATTAAAGGTATGTCATATTGGTAGTAAACTAGTAATGGCGGTTTTGAGTCGATTATGAATTTGTGATAGTGGTAACTTGCTTTGGTGCTGGTAATGAAAACGGTTGGGACTTGCGACAGCTTTAGCGAAGGTGGTAGTGGTAGCCTGGCAGGAGTAGTGGTAGCAATGGCTGTACAAGAGGAAGGAATTAATCTTTGTATTAATAAACTTATTTTTTTTTTACAATTAATTAAATTGGAACTAATCAAAATAACACACGTGTCCAACTATTTACTTCAACAGGTTTGTAGTAGGTTGCTACAGGTGAGAGACCAAAGTGAGAAGACATGATACAAAGGTGGGATTAAAACTAGATAAACGAAAGGTGGAATTAAAATGAACGAAACGACCAAAGGTGGGATTATTCCCATAAATTTTTCCTTTATTCTATAATAAAAACAATAATTTTTTCAATCAAATATGCAATTAAAGAACAAATAAAGAATGCACAAAAAAATTAAATTATACGATAAAATGATGGGCAAAGAATCATTAATCTATGACTAAAAGTGGGGAATAAAATTGGAAAATTGCAGCAATGAACAACTAAAAGTAAGGTAAGAAATATAATGGAAAGATTTAGGTTAGTTTTTTTCCCCCTTTTTTTTATTAAAAAAAACTATAAAAAAGAAAACACTAAAAAAATGGTTGACTAAAAACCCTATTTTCATAACACTTTATCAGCACCACGCTCAAATAATAAAGAGATTGAGTAGGATTGATCAATTAACAAATAATCAAAGGTACGCATGGTCAATCCATATTATAATATTGTTGCGGAGTATGTATTGTTCGTATTGATTTTGTAAGCTTCTGTCTCCATGACTAACAACCTTATTGGGATTTAATATAGATGCTTATAGAAGTATGATATACTAGGTTGCGTGTCTCCACTGAATTTGCATGGTGTTTGTATACTGTTGTAATCTTAAATTACAAGATTGACTATATAATATTGTTTGCTGGGTTGCGTGTTTGTATTCCATTATGTGTTCACCGTTCATCCATTATGTGTTTCACTGTTCATCCATTAATTTAAGTTATATTGTTATTATTTAAACTTTAAAGTTATATTTAAAGTTCTGAATTTGTTATAAAAAAATAAAAATAAAATAAAATATAAATTTATTCCAGACCCTGAATCTAATGCTATACTTGTCTTTAGCTCTAAATCACATTTTTACATTGTTGATGATTTAAGCAATACTTCGGTTGTTCGTTCTATAGAGTTTGTTAATGGCAAGCCTTGATTTTGTTGAAGCTAAGGCATATGAACCACTAATCTTGGTTAATCTATTACCTTTATTCATTGTTGAGTTTCATAATTGCAATCAATAATCTGTATACTATTTTAATTATTTATTAAAATATTCTTGATTTCTCTCATCCAACTCCCCTAAACTGTTTTCCCCATTATGCTTTGTGCCCCGAATTGATTTTCTGGCTATTCATTGAGGTTAGGATTTATAATTATTTTCTGCATTTGTATTGTCAGTGATAAGACTAGTATAGAAAATAGAAGTAGAATAGGCTATACTATTATTCTGTATTGTTGGTATTGTTGGTGGATGACTAAGACTTAAGTTATTGATTGAAATTTGGGGATAGAAACCGAATAAAGTCAGCAACACTATAGTCCTATATAATGTATGTTTTCATCGTATATTAGCCACAATGTTGATTTAAAGGGTAACAAATCAATGAGCTCTAAATAATAATAATAATAATAATAATAATAATAATAATAATAATAATAATAATAATAATAATAATAATAATAATAATAATAATAATAATAATAATAATAAAAAACCAAACCACTATCTTCAAGTTCATGCATAAAATAACAAAACCAAAGTAAATAACATAAATTATTCTAGCTAAATTCTGAATGTAGCTACTAATCTTATTTTGCTAATAGTCATAATTGTTTTTACTTAATTATTCCCTTCAGGGTGGTGAAGAAATCTGCAACCTCCAGGTGAGTTGTCACCATTATCAAAATCACCTTCGCCATCTTCATATACCAAGTTAGTCTCCACTTTCTTTCTTTCTTTTAAAGACTGTGATAAAGGTCAACAAGATGCTTTGGGGTACGACATATACGAGACCAGTGGCCCTTTCCTCCATAACGGTAGCACAAGTCTCACTTTTAGCCTTCTCATGCTTTTTACCACCATCCTCATTGTCCCACTTCCGGTGAGATATGAGTTTTTGAAATAACCACCTTACCTCTACAATATCCATGACCTCTTCCGCGGCCATGGCTTCCACCACGACCACGACCACTGCTGCTGTGGGGCCTCTATTGTTAAATTGTATCCCATTGTGGGATGCAGCATTCACTTCAGGGAATGGAGTAGAGCCAGTTAGCCGTGATTCATGAATTTTCAATAAACGCTCATCATTTTGTTAGCCACTAGAAGACAGATATCAATTCAGAATATTTTTTAAAGCCCTTTTCACGTTATTGTTTACTCAATAAGAGATTATCCTGTGAAAAGTGGTATATGTCCTTTCCAAATATCCATAAGTTATTTTTTCTCCACTAATTTTATAGAGTGATTCTAAACATGGCTGAGTTATATTCACTTACTGATTTAAAATCTTGCAATCTTAAATTTAGCCATTCATAACGAGCTTGAGGGAGGATAATGTTTTTCTAGTGGTCGTACCTTTCCTTTAAATATTCCAAAGCACCATTGGGTCTTACACGTAATATTCAGTCTTAAGGGCCTCATGAAGGTGATGGCGAAGGAATATCATAGCTTAGCTGTCTTAACTGTTTTTGATTTGTGTTTGATAGTTATTCCAAGAACTTGTTGCATCTAGAGAATTTCGCATCCAATATCCAAGGCAAATAACTCTTTCTAGTAATAACAAGAGCCGCAAATTCAAGTTTTGCTAAGTTGACTGGTTCACTATATTAAAATAATATTGCAAATTAGGAACTATTATAAATGTAATATGCCACGAAATTTACTATAAATGAGTAAAGTAATCAACAATGACAAATTACTTAATACATAATATACGTATAGACAAATTCACAAACACTCATGAGTCATAAAAGCATGGATATAACAAACAGGGACGTTAGCCAATTCATTATTAAGGAATTAGTCCGGTCCTATTAATATGGTTAGTCACT
>PYUH01000297.1:136870-274421 GCA_016808085.1 Suaeda aralocaspica
AATAATAATAATAATAATAATAATAATAATAATAATAATAATAATAATAATAATAATAATAATAATAATAATAATAATAATAAAGTGACTAACCATATTAATAGGACCGGACTAATTTCCTTAATAATGAATTGGCTAACGTCCCTGTTTGTTATATCCATGCATTTTATGACTCATGAGTGTTTGTGAATTTGTCTATACAGTATATATGTATTAAGTAAATTTGTCATTGTTGATTACTTTACTCATTTATTAGTAAATTCGTGGCATATATACATTTATAATAGTTCCTAATTTGCAATATTATTTTAATATAGTGAACCATGTCAAACTTAGCAAAACTTGAATTTGCGGCTCTTGTTATTACTAGAAAGAGTTATTTGCCTTGGATATTGGATGCTGAAATTCATCTAGATGCAAAAGTTCTTGGAATAACTATCAAAACACANAAAACTATCAAAGCAGGAAATCAAGAAAACAGTCAAGACAAAGCTAAAGCTATGATATTCCTTCGCCATCACCTTCATGAGGCCCTTAAGACTGAATATTTAACTGTGAAAGACCCAATGGTGCTTTGGAATAATTTAAAGGAAAGGTACGACCACTAGAAAAACATTATCCTCCCTCAAGCTCGTTATGAATGGCTANGTTATGAATGGCTTAATTTAAGATTACAAGATTTTAAATCAGTAAGTGAGTATAACTCAGCCATGTTTAGAATCACTTCTAAACTGAAATTATGTGGAGAAAAAATAACTGATGAGGATATGTTGGAAAAGACATATACCACTTTTCACAAGGATAATCTCTTATTGAGTAAACAATAACGTGAAAAGGGCTTTAAAAAATATTCTGAATTGATATCTTGTCTTCTAGTGGCTGAACAAAATGATGAGCGTTTATTGAAAATTCATGAATCACGGCTAACTGGCTCTACTCCATTCCCTGAAGTGAATGCTGCATCCCACAATGGGATACAATTTAACAATAGAGGCCCTACCAGCAGCAGTGGTCGTGGTCGTGGTGGAAGCCATGGCCGCGGAAGAGGTCATGGATATTGTAGAGGTAAAGGTGGTCATTTCAAAAACTCATATTCTCACCGGAAGTGGGACAATGAGGATGGTAGTAAAAAGCATGAGAAGGCTAAAAGTGAGACTATGTGCTACCGTTGTGGAGGAAAGGGCCACTGGTCTCGTATATGTCGTACACCAAAGCATCTTGTTGACCTTTATCAGCAGTCTTTGAAAAAGAAAGGAAAGAAAGTGGAGACTAACTTGGTATATGAAGATGGCGAAGGTGATTTTGATAATGGTGATACAACTCACCTGGAGGTTGCAGATTTCTTCACCACCCCTGAAGGGAATAATTAAGTAAAAAACAATTATGACTATTAGCAAATAAAGATTTAGTAGCTTACATTCAGAATTTAGCTAGAATAATTTATGTTATTTACTTTGGTTTTGTTATTTTATGCATGAACTTGAAGATAGTGGTTTGGTTTTGTGTTTTATGACTTTGTTACTTTAATCTTATTTAGTTATTTGAATGTTTGGATATTTTAGGATAGTTATTTACTTTCTATTATTTTATTTGAAGAACATGAATGCTCTCCAAGCTCAATTAACAATAAATGGTGAAGAAATATGTCTAGCAGATAGTGCAACTACTCATACGATACTTAAAAATAAGAGATATTTTTCTCAATTGATGATGAATAATATAAGTGTGAATACTATATTCGGTAGTACAAACATTGTTGAAGGCTTTGAAAGAGCAACTATATTGATGCCTATGGGAACAAAATTCGAAATTATTGATGCTCTGTACTCCCTTAAGTCTCAAAGAAATTTATTGAGTTTTAAAGATATTCGTCAAAACGGATACCATATTGAGATAATAAGTGAAGGAAATAATAAATTTCTTCAAATTACGAGTATAACCCAAGGCAGTAAGCATGTTTTGGAGAGATTATCAGCACTCTCCACTGGTACATATGCTATTGTAAACCAGAAGTTTACAGATAGCTTTATAGTTTGGCATGACCGGTTAGGCCATCCCGGTTCATCAATGATGCGAAAAATAATTGAAAATTCACATGGACATTCTTTGAAGAGCCAGCAGATTCTTCAAAATGATTATTCTTGTGCTGCTTGCTCCCAAGGTAAGTTGATCATTCGGCCATCACCAGCGAAAATAAAATATGAATATATTTCTTTCCTTGAACGTATACAAGGTGACATATGTGGACCAATACATCCACCATGTAGACCATTTAGATATCTTATGGTTTTAATCGATGCATCGACTAGATGGTCTCATGTGTCCTTACTATCAACCCGCAACCTAGCATTTGCGAGGTTACTTGCTCAATTAATAAGATTACGAGCACAATTTCCAGATTTTCCTATTAAGAATATACGTCAGGATAATGCTGGTGAATTTGCTTCACATGCTTTTAATGATTATTGTATTGCTATTGGAATTAATATTGAACATCCTGTAGCACATGTTCATACACAAAATGGTCTTGTAGAATCACTAATTAAACGACTTCAATTGATTGCTAGAGCATTACTTATGAAGTCGGATCTACCGATTTTTGCTTGGGGACATGCTATTTTACATGCTGCAGCACTAATTCGCATCAGGCCAACTAGTAAACATAAGTTCTCCCCATTACAATTGGTTTGTANATCACAATTGGTTTGTGGTCAGGAACCAGATATTTCCCATCTAAGAATTTTCGGATGTGCTGTGTATGTTCCAATTGCTCCACCACAACGCTCTAAGATGGGTCCCAAAGGAGGCTGGGCATATATGTCGGGTTTGAATCCCCATCAATAATTAGATACCTAGAGCCATTAACAGGGGATTTATTTACTGCTCGTTTTGCAGATTGTCACTTTAACGAGTCAATTTTCCCAGCATTAGGGTGAGAGAACAAGCAGCTGGAAAAAGAAATTAGTTGGAATGAATCATCATTAAATCACCTTGATCCTCGTACTAAACAATGTGAATTGGAAGTTCAAAAGATAATTAATTTACAAAGTTTAACAAATCAATTGCCAGACGCATTTACTGACCTAAATAGAGTAAGTAAGTCACATATACCAGCTGCAAATGCTCCTATCAAGATTGATGTCCCTGAAGGACAATCTCATGAGTCTAAGGCACGCCTGAAGCGTGGTAGACCTGTAGGTTCCAAAGATAATAACCCTTGGAAAAGAAAAGGAGCAATGATAAGTAATGGCCAGATTGTGGAAGCAATAAATGAAGGATCTCCAGAAGAGACGACCATAGACATGACAAATGATAGTGTTCTAGAAGAACCTCAGGTACCTGAAAATGAAGAGATCTCAACAGATTATGTTATGTCTAGAATAACTTGGAACCGAAATGAAATCGATGTCAATGATGCTTTTGCATATAATGTAGCACTTTATGTTATGAATGAAAAAGAGGATCATGAGCCTAAGTCCATTGAAGAATGTAGAAAAAGAGATGATTGGCCAAAATGGAAAAAAGCAATTGATGTAGAATTGAAATCACTTGCAAAGAGAGAAGTATTTGGGCCAGTAGTTCGTATACCTGAAGGTGTAAAACCAATGGGATATAAATGGGTTTTTGTGTGAAAAAGAAATGAAAAGGGTGAAATTGTGAGACACAAAGCACGTTTACTTGCACAAGGATTCTCACAAAGACCTGGTATTGATTTTGAGGAGACATATTCTCCTATGGTGGATGCATCTACTTTCAGATTCTTAGTCTGGCAATAAGACATGGACTTGATTTACGACTAAGGGATGTTGTAACAGCTACTTATACAGCCCACTTGATAGTAATATATACATGAAACTCCTAGAAGGTTTCAAGTTGCCTGAAGCAACTGATTCGTGTTCTTGAGAACAACATTGTATTAAGTTAAATAGATTCCTTTATGGATTGAAACAATCAGGGCGTATGTGGTACAATTGCCTTAGTGAATATTTGTTGAAAGAAAATTATAAAAATGACCCTATCAGCCCTTGTATTTTCATAAAGAAATTTGGGTCAGGTTTTGTGATTATTGTTGTCTATGTTGATTTGAATATCATTGGAACTCCAGAAGAGATTTCAATAACAGTGGAATACTTGAAAAAGCAGTTTGAAATGAAAGATCTTGGTAAGACAGAATTTTGTTTAGGGCTACAAATTGAGCACCTAAAAGAAGGAATCCTTGTGCATCAAACTACATACACAGAGAAGGTGCTTAGAAGATTCTATATGGATAAAGCACATCCGTTAACTAGCCCTATGGTTGTAAGATCACTAGACGTTGATAAAGACCCCTTTCGCCCTCGGGAAAATGATGAAGAGATTCTTGGTCTTGAAGTACCATATCTAAGTGCAATAAGAGCATTGATGTATCTTGCTAGTCACACAAGACCCGACATATCATTCTCTATTAATCTATTAGCAAGGTTTAGCTCATGTCCTGCCCGAAAGATAAATGTTTGTTCTTCTCTAACACCTCCAAAGAAGAATTAGTTGGTTTTGCAGATGCAGGGTATTTATCAGATCCTCATGTTGCTCGATCACAAACTGGATATGAATTTACATGTGGTGGTACCGCGATCTCTTGGCGTTCCATGAAACAAACCATCGCAGCTACTTCTTCTAATCATGCAGAAATTTTAGCAGTTCATGAGGCTAGTCGAGAATGTGTATGGCTAAGGTCTCTAATTTAGCACATACAAGAAGATTGTGGTCTATTATGTGGAAAACAAGATCCGACTAAATTATATGAAGACAATGTAGCCTGTATTGCACAATTCAAGGAAGGGTACATTAAAGATTTAAAGGTGACAAGACGAAGCATATTTCGCCAAAGGTTTTCTTCACCCATGACCTTCAGAAGAATAATGAAATTAGTGTCCAACAGATTCGTTCAAGCGAAAATTTGGCAGATTTATTTACCAAGGCACTTCCGACTACTACATTCCAGAAATTAGTTCATCTAATCGGGTTGCGTCATCTAGATCTCAACCGGATGACATCATGAGGGGGAGTTAATGCGCGATGTACTCTTTTTCCCTTAGCCATGGTTTTTCCCACTGGGTTTTCCTGGTAAGGGTTTTAACGAGGCAGCATTGCACATGCGCATTATAAAATAGTGTATTTGTTCTATAATGGACATCCAAGGGGGCGTGTTATAAAATATTGACGTATTGTGGATGCCCATTATATTCCTTATGTATCTAGAATATTCCGGAAAGTAGGGTTAGTTTATAGGAAACCCTTATTGCTTGTATATATATATATATATATCCCCTATTATTGATAATAAGATAGATCTATTCTTCTTCCCAAAAATACTCTCCACTAAAACCCCTATTTTCATAACAGAGAAGAGAAAGAAAAAAAACATATTGTTCAATTTACTTGGTTAATAGCTACTTTAGGAATTAAATTTTAAAATAGTTATATTGGTGAATGGTGAATATTTTAGCTATATTAGTCATTTTAGCAAAAAAAAACCCTCAAAATTATTCATTCCTTCCTTTTCTTTTTCACCTTTTTGCTATCAAGAAAATATTTCCACCTGACCTCTTTATATATCTTATTTCCCCTCATAATTCTGCAAGGGCAAAGTTTTAAGGAATTTCAAGAGATTGGATGAGATATATATTCTCAAAGAGTTTGAGTAGTCGTGTAATATACTAATATATACTACTGCCATTTTTTTTAGTTGCAATAATTGAATAATTTTTATAAGTGATAAAATATTCAATTGTTGCAACTAAAAAATTGGAGGCAATATATAAATATATGATTGTCTTATATATACGTTCTTCATGTCACTATTACAAATTTTTTGTTATCTTTTTCGACAGATGAATTATTATAAATACATGCAAAATCAAGTACAAGTGGCTGTCGTTAGCCAAGAAGTTATTGTCACCCATCCAAGCATCTACAAAAGCAACATACATTGGCTTTTATCTCAATCTTATCAACAAGCTAAGAAAACAATCATGTAGTGGAGAGCCATCTACTTAACAATTATAAGTTCATTCCATCAACTTCATAAACCAAACTATTTATGCAAATAGAAAGAATTTTATCTTTAGTGATCCAAGCGCGCTCTCTCTCTCTATATATATTTATATAAATATAGAAATAATGTCATGTAAAATTGGCAAATGAGGTATAAAGGGGTACAACTATACAAGTACTTTATTAGTAACATTTTTATAAATAGTGAAAACTTTGATTGTAAAAGCAAGTGTAGTGTACCCCGTTAACCTCACATATACTTTTTTCCCTATATTTAAGATTTTTAGTAAACTTTTAATGAATCACTATTCTATATATAGAAAGTATTACAACTATATTTATGTATATACTGTGTCTATTACATATATACATTGTGATTTTGCATCATTAGTTACATGACAACTCAAACCTATATCATCGTATGGACATTCTAAACTAATTTTAAAATTGATTGACATAACAGATTGTTTTGGCAAACAAAAATATCATACGACTTTTTCACAGGCTATCCAAAAGTTTACTAGGTTGCACGGGGTACCCCTATAATTTAAAATATGTATCTTGTATTCTTAATAAGTTTTGATTATGCACCAAATGTCCTTCTGTTAGATTTCCGTCAATGAAATCTTACTCCATCCATTTTTTTTCAGTTGCAACATTTCAAAAGTTGCACTATTCATCTTTTAATTAAGCTTTGATTTAATTTTATGATTAATATGTAACAACACGATATTATACTGGATTTATGTGCTATATTTGATCATATTTTATTATGTTTTCTCCATATTTTTAACCTATTTGAGCTTTTACTCTTTATATTTTGATATTACTCTTCTCGGGTATGTTTGTGTGTGTTTTGTAGGATTTTTGGTAGATATTGAGCTCTAATAAGATTTTAATATTGATCACTTGATTCTTAGGAGGAGCAAAAATGGAAATTCGGAAGTTTAATTGAGCAAAATATTGAATGAAGAAGTGTAACCGCACCCCTATTGCATTCCTATCACCAAGAATGCACAAATGTTGCGGCCAAGCTCTCCAATAACTAATTTTCACCTTTGTGGCAGCCCTGAACGCAACTATATTGCGGTCTGTACAAGCCAACCGCAACCTCATTATGGTAGCTTTGTACTAGTTGTGAAATATCACGATTATTAGTGATCTCATGGCCCTAACCCTACTAAAACTCATGTATTATTTGTAGTATAAAAAGATATTAGATAATTAATTTTGGGGGGGGGGGGGGGGGGGCAATTNGGGGGGGGGGGGGGGGGGGGCCAAGGGGCGATGCCTCGTCATTCTTGTCTTTTGGTTAGCATTACTATAATGACTTTGGTTAGTTCTCTAACGATCTTATTCCTTCAATACTTACTGTTTTTATGTTCTTGTTTTGTTCTTTTCTCTTCTAATTATGTTTTAGTGTTTTTATCTAGAGTTAAGTTAGCCCTAAACATGATTAATGTATTATCTATTTTCAATTCCCAATTGAATTATTTATTCTTGCTTAATTGATTGTGTTTATGCCAATACTAGATTAGGGATAATTAGTATTGTTATGATTCTGTTGTCTCTATCACAACGGGAGTTGGGTTGTGACGGATTTGATTATTTCAATTAAGGACATGAAATTCTCCATGGGAATAGGTAGAATAGATTGTTTGGAAATTAGGGTGTTGTATTTAAAGTCTTTAATTTGTATGATTCCATGAAAATAGGTATGACTGCAAATTAAAGAAGCCGTAGATACTCGGGAGAGGTTTATGGTATTTTTAGGGCGTACCTTTCCTCTTAAATAATTGATCTATTAATTTCGGATAGGAATTAGATTTACATTAATTATGCTAGTGGTGATACTTAACCCTATAGTCTTTTTAATTATAGTTTTTAGCTCTTTAGTTTATAGGTTTAGATTAATTTCTCAATCTCCTTGTTTTTCCCGACTTTACTAGTAATTATTATTCATAGCAACCATTGTTTAATTGAATTTTCTGTGGGATCGAATCTGATTTACCCTACTACATTATTAGGGGGTTTTGCTAGGTTTTTATTTTTGATAGGTTTGGGAGGACTTCATCAATGTGTAAGGAGGAATATAGTCAATATGAATCTTGTTTGATTCATCCTTGTGTGCACTTAATTATTATACTACCTTCGCCATGATTTAATTGCAACAAAAATATTATTTTGTGGGGTGTAAAATAATATTTGCTGCAACCATCGTGGCGGAGGTGATATAATTTTTATAACTTATATAAATACTAGTATATAATTAGAGTTATAAATTGTTTAAAATGTGCCACAGCAAGTGTGAAATATAATTTGTTGCAACTAAAAAAACGAAGAGAGTATATTATTGTTATTTTTCATGGTAGCGATGGTTGTTGTGGCAGGGCGGTGGTGAAGTGTAGTGGTAGTGGTGGTGGTAGCTAATTTTCCTCAAATAAGTCTTACTAAGAATATTTACAATAATTATTGAGGAAGTATTAAATTATTTAATTTAGTAATTTTTTTATTAAGGGCATTATACTAGCTTCACAATAATTATTGAGAAATTAATGAATATTATTGGTGTTATTTAATTACACTACAAGAAAAAAGTTGATTTGCGACGGACAATAAATCCTTCGGAATTTTGCGATATTTGCGATGGATTTTTTCCGTAGCAAATTTTCGATAGAATAAATATCTGTCGCAAATTTGCGACTGAATTTTATCGGTTCCGAAGAAATTTTGAAAAATATAAACTGAATTTTGGTAAAAGTAATTTGCAACGGGATTTTTGCGTCGCAAATGCGCGATGGAATTTTATTCCGTCGCACTTTAAAAAGGGTAAAATGATTTTTTTTTAATAAACCCTAAGTATAAAAGGGTGGACTTGCCTCATTCTTTTCTCCCTATCTCATCTTCTTCTTCTCTTCTTTCTCCCTCTTCTTCTTCTGGTTTCTTTATCTTCTTTTTCTTCTGTCTCCCCTATCTGTTTTCTTCTTCTTTTCTCCCTCTTCTTGATCTGGTTTCTTCGCCTTCTTTCTGTTCTGTTTCCCCCTTTCTATTTTCTTATGTTTTCTTCGTCTTCTTTCTCTTATGTTTCCCCCCTTCTGTTTTCTTCTTCTTTTCTCCCTCTTTTTCATTGTCTTCTTCTTTTCTCCCTCTTCTTCGTCTATTTTCGTCTTCCTTTTCTTCTGTTTATTTTAGAACATTAAAAATCTTGTTTTTCTTGGTCAAATTTGACCGTGAAAACCCTAGATCTAGGGTTTTCATGGTCTGGTCAAGTTTCACCAAAACAATCCTAGTTGATTTACTAGGTATATAGATAGTTAATTTTCTGTTTATTTCAATTTTTTTTGGCCTTAACAGTTTGACTGGGATTTTTGTGGTATTTGGTTCGAATTTTTGGGGTTTTTGGTTTGAATTTTGGGGGTTTTGGCTCAAATTTTGGGGTTTTTAACTTTGAATTTTTGAGGTTTATAATTTGAATTTTTTTTGGGGGGGGGGGGGGGGGGGGGGGGGGGGGGGGGTTTGGTCGATTTTGGTTTATGGGTTTGTGGGTTGTGGTGGCTGTTTTGGGTTGCGGTGGCCGGTTTTCTGGGTGGGTGGGGTGGGTCGGGGTGGGCAGGTTTGGGTTTGGGTGGTGGTGTGTAGATCTGGGTGGGTGGGGGGTGTAGTGAGTGTGTGGTGGTGTGGGTGGGTGTGTGGATCTGGTTTGGGTCAGGTTAGGGGTGGTGGTTTGGGTGGTCTAGGTTATGGGTTGTATTTGGGTTAGGTTGGGTTGTCGTGGTGGGTTTGGGTTTGGGTTGTGGTGTGTAGATCGGGTGGGTGGTGGCTATAGGTGAGTGTTGTGGGGGTGTTATTGGGAGTGGGGGAGCGGGGGGGGGGGGGGTGTGTGGATCTGGTCTGAGTCAGGTTAGGGTGGTGGTTTTGGGTGGTCTAGGTTGTGGGTTGTCTGGGTTAGGGTGGGTTTTCTTGCTGGTTTTGGGTTGTGGGTTGTGGGGTGGGTGGTGTAGAGGTGGTTCTAGGTGGTCTGTGTTAGGGGTGTGCAAAAAATTCCGTTTTCGAATTTTCGATTTTCCGTTCCGAAAATCCAGATATCCGATCCGTTTTTTTGAAATTCGGAAAACCGTACCTGATATCTGGATTTTTGGACCGGAAACCGGACTGGATACGGAATAAACTTTTAAAAATTCGGATTTCGGATTTTTAAGGAAAACAAAATCCATAATTCCCGTTTTTCGGATTTTCCCGGTTTTCCTATCATGTTTTTTAAGGGTATATATTTAAATTTTGGAGAAAATTTTGGTATATAATTCGAAACCGCATTTCCGAACTTCTGGAATTCCGGTTTTCCGGAACGGAAACGGAACCAATTTTTTTGGTTCCGAAAATCCATATCCGAATTTTCGGATCGGAATAATTTCGATATCCGGTTAGTCTGTGCAGGGTTTGGTGGTGTAGGTGGTTGTTTTGGTGGCAGTGGTGAACTGTGGTGGTGCTGTGGTGATGATGGGGTGGTTGATGGCCTCATTGCTGCTTTTTTAATAATCAGGTGATTGATTTTCGATAGAATATTTCGTCGTTAATTAGTTTGACTTTTTCCAAGATATTCCGTCGGAAATAATTTTTTCGTCGGAAACTTTGTAATTTGCGACGAGTTGTTTCTGACGAAACATTTCAGAAGGAATGCCGTCGGAAACGACATTTGCGACGGAATTTGGTCGTCGCAAAATCGGCCTTTTCTTGTAGTGTTATGGGTTAAAATTGTAAATTTATACTAACGTTTTACTAACGGAAATCTAACAAAAGGGCGTTTAGTGTATAATCAAAACCTAAAAAGTTACACCATCCATTTTTGAAACTATATCGGTAACTCTTGCAACTTAGTAAACCTTAGGGGTACCCGGTAAAAAAGCCATATATAATATATTATGCATGTAATGATTTAGATAATTAGATGTAAAATTGTAACATAGCAACTAAGGTCATGTTTTCGCTAACTTATTTTTGCTGATATAAACTTATCTTTACTTATTTGAACTTATTTATGCCGAATTGAACTTATTTTTGCTGAAAGTATTAACAATTTACTAAGAATTGAAACTGAATTTTGCAGAACAGAACTTATTTTTACTGAGTTGAACTAAACTTAATTTTGCTAAAATGAAATGTAACTCCACAAGACCACAACGCTTTCCTTGACAATATAAATACATGAGTAGGGTTCTCCCTATTATATTAAAACAAATGAGATTTACTAATTAATGAATAAATTGTACACATGCATGTATGCAAAATTACATTGTCTTCAAAACATCACTAATAAGTTAATGTCTAATAAACTCGCTATGATATATAATATATTTTATTTTATCAAAACCACCTAAAAAGATTTAGTTATTTGAATTTTAACCACCTAAAACTTTTTAATTTAATTTTTTTTTAAAGTTATTAAAAATTAAAATAAAATAATACCATTATACCAAATGATGTTTTGAATCAAGTTTCTAGTCTGAGAAACAAGAAAAGGAACATTAGATAGAGAGAAAAAGTAATTGACAATATAAGGTAGTTTAAATAAAAAAAAATGGCTTGAAAACGTCAACTGCTAATGTGTTATAATTTTTTTTAAAAAAAAAAAAAAAAAAACAATTTATTGTTTTTTATGATATTTTAAGTGATTAAACTCAAAAGTCTGATTTTAAGTGGTTTTTGACAAAATTTTCTACGTTGAAATGCAATTAATAACAAAAGTTACATTAAGCCACCGTAGTAGATTTCTACGTGGATAGTGGAAATACAATGAAGTTATGGAGCTCAAGAACGATGCAATTCAGGATGCCAACCTGAGATACAAGGCACGTATAGCAAGCTTGCCATTGTCTCTTGCAGCCATTGTTCGTCCATCTCACTACTACACTCTTCATTCTGCATCGTAATTCGTAAATACCATTATAAATACATGTAAAGGGGGAAATCCTAGTTTATCATTTGATATCGTTAAGAGAAACATATCAAGAGTAAGGGTTATTTTACGCTCTATTAAACATATCAAATGATAAACTTGCATATTAACTGCTAGAACAAAATTGTAATGGTAAAATACTAGAGTAGAATATAAAAATACATATGAAATTTTTTAGATTTAAGAGGAATTCCTTATTTCTAAATGTGAGTACTTAAGTTAGTTTCTCACAGTCTTATTTTTTTAGTTATATCATATTATAATAAAGGTACATCATATTATAATAATAGTTATTATGATATAACTCCGTTTAATATAATATAATTATAAAATTGTGATCGAGTACACTTATTAACTAGGAGTCCCTCAATTTTAAATGGAAGCAAAATTCCCAAATTAAAAGGGAAACGATAGAATTGGCCTACTACTCGACGATAATTATAAAGTGATGCTTAATGCATGCAAATTTGAAAATTCTTATCAACGTACCTTATAATCATCATTATAAAATGGTAGCGCTGCAGTTTCATGCTGGGTAATTGCATAGTTGTAATTAGTCGTGGATGATTCTTCTTCTTGATTCTTAGCAAATCGGCCTCGAATTCGAACCCTCCTATCAGCTAATGTTTTACGACATGCATACTGTTTATAATACCAAGTATTACATAAATAAAATGATGATGATAGATATTAATTTAGCGTTTGATTAAGAATATAATAATATGCAAAATTTAATTTTGATTACTTAATTAATAAATTAAACAAGAAAAAGTACTATTGATAAAAAATAAAAAAAGAAAATTAGCACAATTATGAAAATTTGAAAATAAAAATATATACCTTAATAGTTTTACGAAAATTTCGTTGATTTCTCTTCTTGAGATAGCGAAGAATCCTATCTTTTTTTTCTTCCACCGAATATTTTTCAACTTTAGTGTTATTATTACTACTACTTCTCTCTGATCCACATACTTGTGTCGTGTGTCCTTCAAATCCCTGTTGAAGAAGACCCAATTGCATATACATCATAATCACTACTATTTCTTGGTCGCTTTCAATGTTTAAATTATTGCTATTTTTGTCGTATTCCATCCGTCTTATATTAAAAAAAACTTGCTACATATAGATAGTAAATTCAATTGGATGTAATTTCTAGTATATATATCAGATTTAATTTTTAGCACATACATACAATTGAATATACAAAAATATTTGTATGCCAGAACTTAGTTAAATTTATTAAACTCGTGAATTTTAAACCATTAACTTTTCATGAGTTAAATAGGAGTCTAATGCATGCATAGCCATAGAAAAGAGGCTATACGAATTAAGTGGCACTTCTGTAATTTATGTATATTGATCATGAAATGTCATTGAATGAGAAATTACAAAAATTTCACATTTATAATTTGCAAATTGAGTGATTAAGCACGATTTTACCAATAAAAACATAAGGAATGAAAGGGGCAAACGATACAATAGAAAGAGTCAATTTGACATGTAATTGTTATAATTAAGGTGTTTTTTGACCTCTACCTTGTCATGCAATATCATGATTTTCTCAAGTAATTAATAAAAGTTGTGTTTGATGAGAAAATTTTAGTTTGCATGTGTTTACTATCTTAAATATTAACCGTGTACTAAGAAAATTTATCAACTATATAGTTATGTATGTAGTTTTGCCAATATAATTAAACCTCTTCAAACAACTCAAAATTTTTTGTATAACTGTTCTTATACTTCCAAATTTGTCCAAACTTCTCATGATCATATGATAAAATTTACATTAACATGTAATAAACTAAATAAAAATAGCATATAGACATATATACATACCCAACATTGAGGAGGAGGAGTGGTAGCATAATTGTTAGGACTTGGAGCATAATTCGAATTCTGTAACGTACTATACGCGTTGCTTTCAAATTCATCATAAGTAGTAGTACTCCCAGAAGAATTAGGACTATGCCCTTTAATCTGGCTATTGAAATACTCCAAACTCGAATTTCCGAAGCCCGGCAATTCGATCATAGAGTTAGAATTTGATGAATAGCAATCAACATTGTTAGTATTATTTTCGGAGAGAAGAAAATTGTTGATGTTGCATAGGTTTTCATTTGAGAAAGGTAGAAAACAATCTTCTTGATCATCAAGCAACATTGTGAGACCATAATGCATATTACTATTGTTGCTATCATCAATAAATTGAGGTGAATAAATTAATCTTTGATCATTTTGGTAGAATTTGTAGCTTGAATAAGAAGAATTTGATGAAGGTAAAATTGAAGACATTGTAATTTGAAAATTAATTAAAGAGTGAAAAATAACGTTGAGACAAAATTAAATTAAAAGTAAAATAAAGTTGGACAGTAGTTATTATATATTTGTGTGTGTACTAATTATTGGTTTAGGTTGTAAATGTGCATGTTTAAGCAATTTGGGAGTTGGAAAACTTGTGTATATATAGAGGTCATGTTACTATGATAGTATAAGTATGTACTTAGCAAATTGGTGCAATTTGATATGCCCTAGTCTGGAATCTAGCTATAGCTGCCTAGGATAAATACCAAAAATAGAATAATAGAATTACTGTTTTTATTATACTCTTATTTTTGATGATGTACCTATAATTAAAGTGACATTTTTGTCGATGCATTTAGGGAAAAGAACCGTTAGTTTTCGCTACCTTATTTCATTATTAAGACTATGACTTAAAGACTAATTAAAGAGAGAGTATATATCTAGATCACTTCAAGTCCTAGGGAGGGCAATTTGGTAATTTTTCAATTTTTTTTTTCTTTTAAATAAGAAACATGTATTATTAAGTCATAATAGACATTTTCAGGTCATAATTTTATTATGTCACGGTGAAAAATTAATAAGTCACAAAATTGATTTTAAATTCAATTCAACAGGTATATGCTTTTAAATCAGGATGCTAATTTTTCAAGTCAGTTCATGCTCTAGACCCTGCAGCTATGTTATCACTGCCTTTTTAATTATTATTTTTATTTTTATTTTAGAGCTAATAGAGTGAATTGCTTGTGAGAATCGACCCCATTCCATGACCTGTTAAATCGGGAGGAAAATTTTAACAAGTCAGCTATCCAACACTCTCATATATGCACATATGTTATTGTGACATTAAGATTCATATAATGTACTTGAATTGTCTTACTAAATTCTTTTATGTAAGAAAATTCATCTTTTCACTTCTCCCGAGAAACAACTTTAAATGTTTAACGTCTTGAGCTATAAATTAAAAAATTACAAAAAATATATGGTTGGATAGTATGTGTAATGTAACAAATTGAATAAAATCTCATATGACTATATTTTATCATATGCATTTAAAATCAAAAAGAGTCAAAATACTCACATAAATAGTAAGCAAAGTCAATATGTAACAAATAAAAAGAACTAGAGAGAATATCATTATTGAATTGTGAAGATTTAGATGATTTAGTTTCAATAGCCAAATTAATATATTATCCTATTACTATAATCTTCTATTATTTTCCCTTCAAAAGTTCAAAGAGGACTCACAAGTTGAAACTCGAATTGATAAGTTACTTAGATGTCAAGCTCGAACTAAGCTTGTATGTATTGAGCTTGAACCAAAACTTCTAATTTTTTTTAATATGTCTCAAAATATAGTAATTTTTAGGTGACCTTTTGAAAAATAGCCATTAATGTTTTCATAGGTCAAATAAATGTTAGCCTTACATTTTGGATAATGTGGTCAATGGAGTGGCCCACATAAGAATATTATATGATATTATAAAAAATTATTGTATTTTTGTTTCAAATTTTGGAAAATTCCAATAAACAGAGCTAAATGTAGAATAATAATATTATAAAAAATTGTAAATCTCAGGCGCTCTCTCCCCTCCCTTCTCCTCTTTTCATCTTTTTTTTTTTTCTCTAAAACCCTAGTTTTTCAGATTTAGGGGCTACCGCCGGCCTTTTCGGGCGGTGGTATGCCCCTTTTTTTTTCCTCTTTGCACTAGTTTTTTTTGTTTATGTCAATAATAAATCTCCATTCTCCCCCTAATAGGAAGTTTTACTACCCATATATTGGGTTTTACCTACCCATATTTTGGGTTTTGTGTCTCTCCTAGTGAGAGTTTGGGGTTAAGGTTTATTTTTAGTGGAAGATATAATTTGTTAATGAAGATTTGTATGGAGATGCAGCAGATGTTGATTCTACGACTACAATCAATCGGGTCAAATTTTGCTCAGATTCAAAATTACAACAGATTGAAAGACCCTCTCGTTGAAGGCTGCGTAGAACAGCAATGTGGAAGAGGGTATTCATTATTGTCAGATCTTATTTACAACAATCGTAGTTTTGTTCAATTTGAGTATTATTCGATTAAGATTGATTTGTATCTGTTAGTTTTGATCTCTATTGTAGATGTCGTATGACTCTTTATTAATGAATTAATATTTATTTCAAAAAAAAAATATATATTATAAAAAATTGTTATATTTCATAGTACAATAATAATATCGTATTTTAATATATCAAAAAAATGTATTAATTTAGCATAGTATTAAAATGAATTAGGCTGAGGGCCTTTGAAGATCAAGGTAAGTAGGTAACTAGGTTGAACGTTTCAACTATGAAACCATCAACATCTTTATATATCGACCCATCAAAATGCTTCTTCATTTGTGAAATTGATCTTTAATCAAATTTTTGTAAGTTTTTGGTGGCGGTTAATCTTTTATTTATTTATAAATGACATTTACTCATCTTTGGCATGCATATACACTAACATATACATGAAATATTTCCTTAAAGTTTTCTTAAAAAATATAGGACTCTATAACTAAAATTTTCCATGCATTAATTTCTTTTTAGGGTTGTATCAAATATTACAAAAAAGCCACTTAATTGTTTTGTAAACCAAGTGATTAAGTGGGCAAGCAACAATAAATTGTATGGAGAATTGGCTAAGGAGTCAACAAATTCCAAAAGAGTGAGAGAAAATGTTGAACATGCATATATTAGCGAAATAAATGGAGGCTTAATACCGTATATTGGGCATGGAAATAATTAATAGTTTGATTAGTTTCAACTCAATACAAATAAGCTAACAATTCGCTCTAAGCTAAAATAAAGTTTTGGATCATTTCAGTGGCACTTATGTTCTGTTTAGTTCGGGCTAATTATACAACGATTTGTTTAACGTTCGGCTTCATTGGTTCTTCCATTTTCATTTTTGGTCACTTTCAATTTATTCAGTTTATGTCATTTTAATCCATTCATGTTATTTTAGATTAACCCCCCCTGTTCAACTTAGTTAACCAAACGAGTTGTAACCCAAACATATAACATGTACTTCTAACTATCTCCTTTCATAAGTAACCTTCATATATGGACAAAAGTTAGCTTAACATGAGAAAAGGTTGTCAATTATTTTCCATTTCCATTATCTTTGAACGGGGGTCCCGGTCAAGAGATAGATAAATGGTGAAAGGTGACATGCTATTTGAGAATTTGCAACGACGAATGGCCGCATGAAACGAGCCATAGTCATAGAGGACATGGGGGTGGAAGGTGGAGTGATGCTTTGATGATGGTATCAGATTCAGGTGCCTTAATTAGCTTTCAACTTTGCATCTTAAGGTACAACCTTTTTTACCTTCTAATTTTCTCTTTTTCTTACTACATTTATACTTTAGTTGTTTTAGCACAATGTTAAACTTTTGAGTACACACTAGTACAAAACTTAGGTTTTTTGCATGTGTAGATAATTATTTAAGTGGAGTATGATTCAATTCGATCATAAAATAAGAGTTGCTATTGGCTTAAATTTGGATGTTCAATCTTTGGATCAAAAACCTATCTAATAATAAATAAGGGCCTGGGTGCTAGTTATAACTTATGATCCTAGATTATGGATAGGATTATTCATTGGAACTCATTTTGAACTAGTTAAGTAAGTTGAAGGATTCTCAATCATATTCTTATAATTAGTGCATTACTTTTTATTACTATCAATTGTAGCTTTCTCTCTTTATCTTTTGAATTGACAATTGAAATTGTAACTTTCTATAGTTCTACATAACAATGAGCACTCTAATGAATTTGATTCTAGAAATTGGGCACTATAACACGACTTTATTTTCGGGCAATAACACATCTAGCCCATGAACCGACGGGCCGGGAACATTTACGTTGGGTCCAATAACCTAATGTGTAGGTAAAATTAAGTCCAACTTCCACCCTCATAAAGATCAAGCCGGTCCACAATCTCATATATATTCTACTTAACCTTACAAAATGACGGTGGCACCAACATTCCACCACCTTCGTTGCTACAACACTTTTTATTTGGATAATAACCATTTAATCACTTGATTAACCTCGCAAAGAAGTCGATGAGAATTGCATTATTCGAAGAATAGAAGATCTCGTGAAAAAGTTGCACAATGAAAGTTTTAATGATTAATTATATGTTTTAGTTACAACAGACAAGAGATAAATTATATTGAATGGACACGTTAACATAACCTATATACGAAGTTGGGCTCAAAGACTTTAACGTTTTTAAATAAATAGGTTGACATGACACAACACGTTTATTAAACGAGTCAGTCAGATTTGGATCAAGAATTTTGACATACCTAAATAAATGGGTTGACATTTTGACACAAGCATCACACGACAAAACTCAATTGCCAATTTTATACTTTTCTTTTTTAATTTTATTTTTATAATTATGTTGAAAATTTTGTTTACAGCACAAGAAAAAGGAAGGTGTCAATGTATAATTCAGAAAGAAGAACAAAGGGGTAACTTTATTGATAATGCAATTCGATATTGAGCATATTTGCAGATTTGGTGTATACAAGTCTTTTTAAATGAATGGAACGTATATTCCACGTTCCAACATTGTGTAATGCTATGGTACAAGCAAGCTAGACAATAAATCTTGGACCTATGGGCTATGGCCTATGGAGAGGTGATAAATTGTTTATCGCTTGGTTATATGCCAATAATGTATACTACCTCTATTACACATTATTTGCAATGATACAATATTTTTCCTCTTTATATTATGTCAAATTATTGCAAATAATGTATGACGGATGTATTGATGGCTTTTTGATATTATTACAATTGATTAGAACGAAACAATCGCTATTGTGCAAGTGCAATGAATTTGCAAAAACTTACCAACTTTTGGAGGGTTATATTGACGGTTTGACGGTTCATTGGTTCAACTAATGTTTATTTTGTTTCGTTGACGTCGGTTTCATTTGGTTCTGTTACGTCCAAAATGGATCCACCTTGTATGTTGTGGTTTGATAGGAAAACCTCAGGAATTGAAAAGGTCTTCGTTTTTAGGGAACATAAAAGAGTAGGGGTGGTCATGGTTTGAGGATCCGCCCCATACCCTAACAGACCCACCTTTTTTGGCTTTTTATAAGGGCTTGGATCAAACATAGGTCCATGAAATTGAGACCCAGACCTACCCTATAGACCAATCTAATGTTAAAAAATATTGCCTCCAGTTTTTGTAGTTTCAACAATTATGAGAAATAAAATATTCAACTGTTGCAAATAAAAAAAAACGGAGGTAGTGAGTATATAATTTTGAATATATAACTTTCATTAAGGATAACAAGCTGTTCAACTGTTGAATTAACTTAGATAAACTCAAATATAATTGAATTGGAATTTAAACTATTTAGTGTATAGTTTGAATGCAATGTTTCAATGCTTAAATGAGTACAATCTATGATTTTTTATATATGATTGTGATTAATATTTGTGACTTATTAACAAGTGTTTGTTAATTTTTCTTATGCTATGATTTATGAACTTATCATATAATTGTAGTTTCACTTAAATAATTTCGGAGACAAAATAATTGGACCTATTTATAGACCCATTAAACCCACCAGATGATTATTAAGATCTAATACGAGTTTGGATCCACCACTAAAAATACGGGTCTAGGTCCAGCTATCCCGTCCCTAGAAAGGAGTATGTGTCGTGGTCTCGTGGTCCTTGGAATAAAGGCCATTTTGTCATTGCATTGTGTATATAGGTTGTACGGAGTCGGAAACGGGGTCGAAAACGAATACGGATACTGGGACGGAAAACGGCTACTTTGAAAAAAAATATTAATGGACACAGTAAATTATAATATGAAGAATCGGAATTGTCCCCAATACGGGGACGAATCAGGTTCGGAGACGGCGACCCATTAGAAGTACCCATGCTACATAGTTGTGTATCAAGTCTTACCTTGTTGTATTTGATTATTTGAACAAAAGCATTGTAATATCGATCACCCATTTTCTAGCTACCTATAATATCTAATAACTATAATTATGTAAAGCATGTGTGTAAACCGTCACAAAAGTAAAACAAAATGAAGCTATGTTAGATCTTGTGAATGAGTTTATCAAGCAATGAGAGGTGGGTTTTTCTGTTTGCAGTTCTTTCATTGGTTGCCTTAATATACAGTGTATCGTCGACGACCACAAGTAACCCCTTTCCGTTATCTTGCAATAGTAAGATTAGGTTTGGAACGCTAAGTAGCTAGCGTTGTAACATTTCGTTGGGTAACATTTTTTTTTACCTTCATTAGGTTATTATTCGTTAACATTAATCTGTCGTTGGTTCATAATCTATTCAAACAACTTTATAAAATTCAACATATGTCATTGCTACATCATTGAAAGCTAATGAAATAACGATTTATTAAAGCTTATTTGTTAATTTTTTTTTTGAAATAGATATTAATTTATTAATAAAGGATTCATAAGACATTTATAATAGTTAACAAGTACAAAACAATCTTAATAGAATAATATTCAAATTGAAAATAACTACGATCGTTGTATATAAGATCTAACAATGATGAATACCTTCCTCCACATCACTGCTCTATGCAACCTTGAATGAGGGATCTTTCGATCTGCTGTAATTTTGAATCTGAGCAAAACCTAACCGGATTAACTGTAAACGTAAAATTGACATTTGTTGGAACCCTATACAAATTTTCATTAACAAATTAAATCTTTCACTTAAAAAATAAAACCCGACCCTAACCTTAAACTCTCACAAGTAGAGAGATATAACCCAAAATATGGATAGGTAAAACCGAATATATGGATAGTACGAATCCCTGTTAGGGAGAGAATAGAGATCTATTACTGACATAAATACAAAAAACTAGTGCAAGAAGGAAAAGAGAGGCTTACCACCCGACGAAAAGGCTAGTGATAGCCCCTAAATCTAAAAACTAGGGTTTTTAGAGGATGTGAGAAAAAGAAAAGTGGAGACGGGAGAGGAGAGAGCGGCTAGTGGTAGCCGTAAGATCTGAAAAACTATTTTAGAGAATAAGAGAAAAAGAAAAGTGGAGATGGGAGAGGAGAGAACACTAGATCTGAAAAACTAAGGTTTTTAGTGAATGAGAGAAAAAGAAAACTGAAGATAGGAGAGGAGAGAGTGGCTTGTGCAATATAGAGATTAAGGCACTAACAGCTTATTTGTTGTTTATTGTTTTCAGTTTTCCTTTTTATTTTGAAAATAGTAAACCAGAAAAAGTATTTTGTGCTTTTTGTTGTCAAGTTATATGTTCAAAAGCATGCTAATGTTATAAATTTGACTAAGTGTTTATTCTTTTTTATAAATTGCATCATATGACTTTAGTAAACAAACTACAAAAAACCATAGTGATGTTGAATGATATGTATGATTCTAGAGCTTTTCGTTAGAACATTTGGGAAACACAACCCATAAGTATGCTGTAGATAAACCAATATAAATATTGTTTTGGTGCAAGTAGTCATGTGGGCAGGTGATGAGAATTGATCTTAGAATTCCTAAACAGAAAGATAATACCTAACCAATTGAGTCATATCTTTGACACGGTATCATTTTTTTCATTTCTATTCAATGTCTTTTATTTTTATTTTTTAACTAATTAAAATCAATTCGCTTTAACTCCGATTTCTTTCATTTCAATCAAATTAAATCCAAGCTGTTGATACTCCTGATAGGGCCAAAGCAATAGGATAAAAGGGAATAAACAACAATGGCTTAAGATACGGTCAACAGGAAGCCTGCAAACAAATCCTATTTCTGCCAACCAATAAATCACATCAACATCTCATATAAGAAACTATATCCAAAGATGCAAATATATATAGAAGTATCAACGTACAAAGTGCCCTATATCAATGTACAAAATTAAAGTGCCCTAATCAACTGACCAACATTTCTAATCATCATGTGGTTATTGGACCAACTTGATTTTTGGCCCCAACAGCTTCACATTAATGCATGTTCCATTTGAATGAAACTTTAGCCTACATCAAATAAAATTTGTCAGCATAAAATCACTAGAGAAATCTTATAGAACCTCCTTTTTTTAGTCCCTTTTTGGTAAAGGAAATATGCAAATAATGTGAATTTAGAATTGTTTGCTAAATGCCTAGGGAAAAAAAAATTACAATAAACAAGTTATATTTTTCATAATATTAGTAGTTAAATCATTGGGGGTCTACTTTTTGAGTTACAAAATTCTTTTCTATGTGATTTGTAATGCTTTTTGTAAACAAGCTTCATATCTATGTTAAGGGAGATCATATTTGTTGGCCCTAAAATATGTTGCTAGATCAAAGATTTGCTTTTCAAAGGTGTGAATATTTTCCAACATTATAAAGGAGATTCCAAATTTTGTTACAGGAGAAAACCTAAGATGCTCTAATTCTTTGTGAAATTCTTTTAAACAATAATCATCCTTCTAAAAAATCATTAGCAAATAAATCAATATGTATCTATTTAGTTCAACCTTTTACCTTTCAATTAGGACTAGGCATGGATTAAAATGACTACATTATCACTCTAACTAACGTGTAATTTGAGATTTTAGCTTTCAAATACAAAATCAACGCCATATAGAAGTAAGGGGTAGCTCAAGTGATTTAAACCTACCTCGATTGCTTGCAGCACATTCTGGAATCAATCCCACCATTGTCACCCCAAAAACAAAAGAAAAAAAATAAATAAATAAATAAAAAAAAAAAAAAAAATAAAACGTTGTGCCATGACTAACAATAAAATTAATAAATAAAAACTTACTTTATTTTTAAAAGTTTTCGTCATGATTTCAATAATCTATCTCTATTACCGAAGTGATTGCTATTAAAACTAACTTTCCTTCCCAATTTGAATGTTAATGACAAATATTATATATTATCTATAGTTGCATGAAGTACTAAAAACTGGACAGTATTTCTACAAAATGATTTTTCTTTTAGGATTTTTTATTGTCCCAACCGTTCTGTTAGGGCGTGTTTACTTCATCTTAAAATCCGTTCAGTTCAATTCAGTTCAGTTTTTTTTTCTTATTTTGCTATTTATCTGTTTTCAGTTGAAGTAAACAGGCTCTTAGTCCCAAACAAACCAAGCTTTCATATTGTTGATTGCTAGGTGTAGTGCGCCTTCCCTTTAGTTAAAATCATCCGATAGGAACTTCAAGCGAAGACAACACACATAAGGATACGAAAATCATAATCTTAATAGGAACCAACGTCAAATCCGCTTTGATTATACTTGTGTCTAATAGGCAAAGGGAATGCCAAATACTACCAAGCCAATTTTCCATAATACCCCTTATTACATGAGACGTGATATATCAAGAGAACTTGGCTCAGACGACAGCTGTATTTTTTTTGTTGACTTGAAAACTTAACATTCTGACTTGAAAGTATATATCCTTGACTTGAATTTAAAATTAATTTTGTGACTTGAAAATTTTGCATTATAACTTGATAAAGATTATGACTTGAAACATATCTATTTTGAATTGAAAATATATGTTTCAAAATTGTGACTTGAAACATATCTATTATTACTTGAAACTTATTTATATAAAATCACCAAATTAGCCTCCTCTGGGCCAGAGCTGCTATGTATAGATACTTTCTCCTGATTACATCTATAATGAACAAAAAGATTCTATGGAGGCTACTGTAAACAACAGCTGACACCTAAACACAAGGAACTTATGCCCTCTACCCCCTCTATTCTCTACTTTGGCTCATGCGCAAACGCTCTTTACAAGCCCACATCAATATTGCTCCAGCCTGAAAATTTAAGCCTAATACTAAATGGACTATAATTCTCAACATGATTTAACATAATTACCGAAAAATAATTAAATGAGCTTCATTAGAGAATTTTCAATTCAATAAAATCCTACATCAAAGGACAAGTTTCATTGATGATCTAGCTTTACTAGATTTTTGCAGGCAACATAAGGTCGGAAAAAATTTATTTACACTGCATAACCTGGATGAGTTGGTACATTGATGTTGACAATGGTCAACATCGCATACTATTACATTTACACCTTGATTTTACACAGCACCATGGATCAGAGGTGTTGCTGCAAGTAGCTGGAAGCCTGAAATAAGTTAAAATGGGAAATCTGCAAAACAAGTGCCAAAGGTAGACTCAAGTTAATGACTTGTTAAAGCCAATAAGCATATTGAATGCATCGTCACTTTTTTTGAAAAGATTAAGACGAGAGTTTAACTGATTAACTGTAGGTATGTAGTCAATACTATTGATGTATTACACATTGATTGTCAAGAAACGATCGATAAAATTGCAAAAAATTAGAAGCAATCATGCAACAATTTAGATTGTACGAGGTCAAAATTAGTACACATAAACCATTGGCCATTGCACTTGTGCAAGTTTGAGGATCAAAATACAAATAATCATGCCATATGTAAAGCAAAGAGTGTCATTGGCATGCAATATCATGCACTTGTCAGTGTGTACTGTTTCAGATACCCCATTAAAGACCAAGAATAACCGATTTCGATCATTGAGCATGCAACGTCAGTACAATAAACCAACTGGCAATAAAAATATTAGGTTTAAAAAAAGAAAAGGGTGGGTCAGTGACCCGGATGACTGATGTTCTAATCAAACTTTATAACTCCTAATTAAGATTAAGCTGCAGCCTGACTGAGCTAACATCACATGGCGCTACATTTACATGGTGCAATAACAAAGAGCAGGGAGAAACAAACAATGAGGTAATAGATAGGGTCATATGTAATGATGAATAGAGAAGTTTATGGCTAGAGGCCTTAGTAATAAATCTTCAAACTTACAATCTGACCATGCTCCTATTCTTCTAGACTCATTAGAAACATGGTGCCTTGGTCTTCTCTAAGTCCAAACACTTATTGAGGATGAATGGACCTGCCATATTTCTGATTCATCCATGTCCAAACTAATGCGCAAAATAGTTAGTCATCAAATCTTGTACATCTAGGTGTCTTGACAAAAAACAACTCTGGGATTACTTGGGATAAATTTCACGATTGGCTAGCACCTAAACAAGCAGACCTAAATAATTAACTTGCCCGCAGGAGACGAGGATATTCGCGCAAAAAAAGAGTGCAAAGAAAAAACAAAAATTCAACACGTATTCTGTTTCAAATAGAAACAATATGATCCAAAAAAAATTCTTGATTGAATGGGAAAGGATCAATATCAAAGAGGTACAAGGTCCAAAGGAGATGTCCGAAGGTCCTGCACAAGTAGACAAGATTACTAGCCTCAAAGGTGTGTCCAAGGAACGCCCCTCCGATGCCAAAGTAAGCAAATGTGTAAAAGTCAAGTCTAGAATGTATTAGCTTGAGAGAATAAGTGTTAATAGCATAGAATTGAATACCTGTAAGAGTGTCATAAATGAGAGTATTTATAGACAAATGTCAGATTTTGTATGGCGGTTTGATGCCACCGCAAGAAATGCCGAAAGCTGTGTAGTGGGCTTGCTGTTGGGCCCTTGGGCCGCTTGTAATAATTTGCACAGTGTATGGGCCTGTTCATATATTTGTGTGGGCTTGGCCTTTGCATTTTATGTAAATGTGTTTTGTTTGTATTTTGCTCAATTGGGCTTGGCCCATTCGAATTCTCTTGGGCCCAAGTAATTGTACTTGGGTACCCAAACAACTGCCCCACTAATATTTATCTTCGGATTTTATCTGAAGTTGGTGTTTGTACTTGTGTAAAATTTGAGAATTTCTGGCGGGAATTTGAATTTGTGTGTAGTGGCAGTTTTGAGTATTAAATGTCCTTTAAAATCCGCAAAGAAAGACGTACGGTTTTCAAGTGTGGCCGTTTGTGTTCAAGTGTGGCCGTCATTACTTAGCTTTATAGTTTATGGGGGGTTTTGGTTTTCTCAGACTGACCAGATGCATCGACTTTTGTCTATGAAGCGTAATTGGTCTCATCTGTACCTGCTGCTTCGGGATCTTCGTCATCTTCGTCGGTGAGGGATCAAAGTGTGCCAAAGCAGCTAACAAGCTGATTTTGGGGGCGCTAAGAAAAAGATGTGAGGTACTGAAGTCCAAATGGCTAGACGAACTACCCGGCACATTATGGGCTCCTCGGGCTATTGAAAAAGAAGCAACAGGGCAAAAGTCGATGCTTCATAAACGCCCCGTTGCTTCTTTTTCAATAGTCCGAAGTGCCCATAATGTGCCGGGTAGTTCGTCTAGCCATTTGGACTTCAGTTCCTCACATCTTTTCCTTAGCGCCCCCAAAATCAGCTTGTTAGCTGCTTCGGCACACTATGATCCCTCACCGACAAAGATCCCGAAGCAGCAGGTACAGACCAGTTACGCTTCATAAAGCTAAGTAATGACGAATCTAAACAGTTGTTGGAAAGTAATTCATAACTGCGTGCTACCGTCAAAAGCCCAAGTCTCTGGTTCGGGTTTGTCAAAGGGATCGACTTTTTCCCAGATCCTTCAGCTCTTCTCCAGAATAGCAGTTGGGATCTTGTGCTTTCGGACTATGGGAACGTCAACTGTTTCTTCACAGAATGAACAACCTTTGTTATCACCCTCCTCTTGGTGATCCTCAACAGTCGTCCAGACCAGCTTCGGCGACTGAAGATAGACAAAACAGTTAGTTTCGGACCACAGTCAACAGAAAAAAAAAAAAAAAAAAAAAAAACGATGACAATGAAGAAAGAATAGAAAGCAATAAAAACGGCCCCAGCTTCAGCAGCCTTCAAGTTATTACCTTCCATCTTTCGACTGAGACCGCATACAGCCAAATACTCTTCCTTCATGATCAGATTGCTATCGGTAAGCCAGTATTTGGGGACCGAATGTTTTATATCGCCACGCTTGTGGGCAGCGAAGAAACGTATCTACTCCATCTCGCTCTAGGTTGGCACCGCACCCCTCAAGAAGGACACCTCAGGATCGGGCTTAACCAACCATCGGGGTGCCCCGATCCTTTTTGGGTGACCTGGTTTGATGGGTACCCGAAGGAAGAGAAACACTTTCTTCCATTCCTTATCAGAATGTGCATATGGATAACCCTGTTGGGAAACTCCACCAACCACCACCCTCAACGGCTTTACTGTTCGGGGAGGTGGACTAAGTTGTGCCATGCCACAAGCAAAGGCTGAAAGCCATAAAACGTACACGCCCAAATGTACGACACCATCCTTTTAATACTCGGGAGGTCAACTGAGCGAGGCTGATGTTGTAACAGTTCAGCAACTGAACAATAAAAGAATGGAGGGGAAACCGAAGGTCACGCTCCAACTGCCAAAGGTATGTAGCAATGTAGTTATCGGAAGTTGGGGGTTTGGCAATACAAGCCGTTGTCTCAGGGCATCGGAGCCAATAACCATCGAACGCCATAAACCCGTAGATATGTTCAGCAGCAGCAATATAATCCCCCTCCGTGGCTTTAAAAAGCCATTTGGGGTTCATTCAGGACGATAGAAGCCCACGATTGTTATATGGGTTATCCCAGGGTAGTTCCCTATCGTCCAATGGCCTTTAGGGGGCCACATCCCAGAAACCATAGAAGTGCTGGTCTCCCTATTAGGACCAATACTTCGGATTGGTACAGCAGGAATCGAATCAGATTTTCAGACCTGCACTGACTCCGACCGATGGTGTTCCCAATCGGGGTTCATCCAGAAGATCACTTATGCGAGCATTTCTAAGTTCATCGTCGGTCAGTTTTTGTTTCATGGGGTACTTCGAAGACGGTTGTCTCCTAGTTTTGGGTGCCATTGTTCAAAATAACTTTCTAAACAAAGGGAGGTTTTGAAGCAATAAACTACAACCTAAAAGTCCAAAAAGTTGACGAAATCGGAAAAACATGTTAAAGTACCACAAAAAAAGGATGAAAGCGAATCAAATTAACTTTTTTTGATTCTAGAGACGAAGGCGATCAACTTGTTGGAGTTTGTTTTTCGGAAAAAGTTGTAGAAATTTCAAGGGAAGCAAAAACGCAATTTGCAATAGTAGAGAGTGTTTTTGTGAGAGTTTATGAATTACGGGCTGGTAAATTACGCCTATAAATTAATCGACCGAAATGAATTACGCCTCTTTCGAATCCTTCAAGTCGACATTTTCAATTCAAGTCCGAATAGCAATTACTCAAAAGACCAAAATAAAACCCAACTCATTTTTCAAATAGGATTAGGTCTTGGGGGGCAAGTTGTTTGGGTACTAAAATGGTCATACCTATTTTAGTCAATTACAAAATTATCATCACTTGCTCAAAGGTCTCACGAGGCCCAAATAAGTTGAGCACAATACCAAGGCCCATAATGGCCCATGTACCTACCTCTATATATACCCCCCTTGGGGCAAAGGTAAAGGGGTTAATTCTCTTAACATCTAAGAGGACTAATTCCACAACTCTCTCCCTAAACTCTTACAAATCATTATTGTTTGGCTACTAACTTGGGCGTCGGAGGCTCCCTCTCAGGGGTCCACCAGTGAGGCTCAGAGTTCATCTTGCAGGTTCAGACATGCCCAGGGATGAAGGTCCATGAGCAGCCCTCCGCAATCAAGATGGTCATCGAAAATGCCGGAACATATTCTAATGAGCTAAGCTTGGTTGGGACTAGGTTGGGGATCAACGTAATAATAATATATTCTTCCGAAGTGTCAAGACCAGGAAGGGGAAGAATTTGACAAGGTTCATCAAGAACAAAGATGGTTAGTGGTTAAATGAGAACAAAAATAGTAGCTAAATTCTAAATCCATTGTAACTCCTTATTTAACCCACCATAAGATGCACAACAAACTCTTAACAGATACAGAGTGGTTTGACGACATGCTACGCTCAGCGATAGAGGATAAAGCGGGGCTCATGCAGACTTGTACAATTATTCACACAGTAATTTCTGCCACCATAAAGCCTTTCTAAGCTACACGGCCGGATGGTAGAACCTACATCGCCTTGGTCCCTATCATGGAAACTAGAATCGGTTAATGAGTTTCACCCAATCACACTAAGCAATCTATAATGTGGTCTCACATCGTTTTCTTCGTAGATTCACGAAAGTAATCGGAAACCTTATAGGAAATTTGCAAAATGCCTTCATCTAGGAAATTAAACAATGGATGAATGCCTATAAGCGCATGAACTCATTAACAAGGTCGAGAAAACAATGAAAGGACACTCCTTCCATGTCATTCTCAAATTAGTAAAGCACATGATCGATTGAGATGGGATATTGTTGAGGTTCTACTTACATCACCTAACTGACCACATCATTGGGTAAAAGGGAAAATGCAATGCATTACAAATGTCATGCACACCACCCTTTTAATGGCTTTCCAACAAAGGAGTTAACGCCAAGAGTTAGCCTTTGACAAGGTGACCACTAGCAATGCAGGTTTTATCGAGAAAGTTGTCCAAGCAAAAGGAGAATTTCACAGAATAGTTATATGTCACAATGGTGAGAAAAACTCACTTATTGCAAATGGCGCTCTCCTTTTCTTCAAGGCCACTCCCACCAGTTGTGACAGATTACTGAATATTTTTGCACGATCTCCAAGGAGATGGTTAACTTCCACAAATTCCACAATCAATTCAGCCCTAGCACTCCTTAACTCATCAAGTTCATGAAGATTATATAAGCACTCTAGTTCTTTTTTTAAAAAAAAAAGTCACATCAGATCGAAAAAATTCAGACCAGTTCAAGTTCAGAACAAAATAATCTAGACAAGCTGAACATAGCATCAGTGACTTTATATGTTCCACAAGAAACTTGTTGACAAATTTAATTTCTCTAAACTCAAATTTTATTGGGTTAGCTCAAGTGATTCCAAACCTATACTTTTTTTGGAGAAAACAAAAAATTCTAGAGAAAAGAAAGGATGAAACATCTTTCTACAAATTTTATACTTACTAAACAAAGCTCTTTGCCTAGAGAATAAGCCCTTGTCCAAACCTTTTAGTCAGCAGAGTTTTAAGAAAAAAATATAACGGTGAGTAATCCAATCCAACTTGCTAGGAAGTCAAGGACTCCGCCTTGTAGCTCATGGGTTGTACTTGCACCCACAATATGTTCAAAAGCGCCCGAGACTTACTGCTGGTAATGGGAGACAGTGTCACAGAATTCGCCCCCTATGCCCTTGAGTTGCGAATTAATTCGCTCGTTCCGATTCAAGATTCGATCGCAACCCACATCGGAGCAAGTCGCAGCTTGGTTCATGGTTAACAACGACCAAAACCCTAGAGATGCAATGGCTTACAAACAATTGAATTAGTAACCAAAGACATTGGGGCTTTTATTCAGCTTGGTGGAGCGACTCGAATGGTATATTATTAAACTCCGCTGATTGTCGAGCGACGGTTGCTGTGTGGCTATGGTTGTCGATAGTCCCCTATCTTCTCTTTTCCCTTCCTGATATTGGAGGAGTGGGCTAGTGGGGGAGTTAATTAAGTTTTATTTAATGAGGTCACGTGAACGAAGAATAAAAGTAGGCAAAAAAGTACAGATTTAATTACTTCTTACAATAAAAGCAGTAATAGTTCATGACGGCTCACTAGGTAAATGACTGGTCAAATTAAATCAAGTTTTGACTTTTGGCTTTCTTCTTATTTTCCTTTTTTGACTTTACTTGTATCGTTTTTTTTATGTACTTAACAGTTTTCATTTTTTTCACTAATTATTTTTAAGAAATCTACTCTGTATTTTCTCTTATTTATTATTCTTTTTAAATTTATTTCCTTGTACCATGGATATAATATTAGTACATATGGAGTATAATATATATATATTATAATAATTATATAATAAAAAAGTCACCTATTGAACTGAATTCACCTTGAGGTAGCGAATCCCGTAACCGAAATCGTTCCGCGTTCCAAAACGAACATCGAATTATGTGACACTGGTGGGAAAAAGGATTGAAAATGAAAGCTATGTAAATGCTCTAAATGATGTTTGGGTGGACAAGGAGCGGATCAAATTCAGAAGTTCAATACTGGAAAATGAGAGCAATACACCAAAGATGGTATCAGAGCTTATTGGGAATAAGGGTCCCTTTCAGACATCAATACAACCACGAAAATCCCTGTAACCTATATCCCTAAGGATAATTTAACAAATGACAATACTTGACTTCAAACAAGAAACCAGATGAAGGAACTTCTAAATCAAATCGGATTATTGGTTTCCCTAATAAAAAGGCCACATCGATAAAAATCTTGCCTAAAAAAGCCAATCTTCTTAAAGAAATTTGTATATTGACCCCTTGTGCTATTTGTGTGAAAGCAAGAAACTACAAGGCACTTATTCCTTCATGCTGAGGTAGTCGAACACATTCAGATGGGTTTTCAGATGGGTTGGGATCTTGGTATAAACACCTCTCAGTCACATAATATTTCTATGGCCAACTTCATGTTCTACCAGATAATAATCTAGATAGCAGATAGATTAAACTCATCTCCATCACATAGGTAATATGGCTTCATCGCAATGAAGTTATTTTTCAGGGTTCTACTATGGACCCAATGGCAATCATAGGAATCATGAAGCAAGAGCTTTCTAGATGGCTCAAGGGGTTTGGTAGTACAAACAAAGTCCCAAGCCACTCTACCCGAAGTCAGCAGGATGTCGCTATCTTATATTCCCCAGCAGGATGTCGCTACCTTATATTCCCGATTATCCTATGTACAAAAGAAGCGTGGAAAAAAGAAAAAAAAAGAACATGGGAGTGTTGGTCGTGGCTAGATAGTAAGCTATGGTGGCCACATCATGAAGTGAAAATCAATGGCTAAATCACCTCTACGGTCTGAATTATATGCTATGATACATTATGCAAGGGTACAAGGAGTTCATAACATTTAGGAAGAGGTTTACATTTACAGTGACTCCGACAAGGTCATTAGGTTAGTACATTCTTCTAAACAAACTCCTAGACTTATAAATTCACGATAAAACTTACATATTTTAAGGTTATAAAAGTACCTACTTGTTCTATTAATCATGCCCACATCGTAGCCAAGAATGGTAGGAGAGGTTAGCTCTTGTATGCTTGCTCCATTGCCCAATAAAACTCTCTTCCCTTTTCTTGGGTGTCACATTTCCAAGATTTACCTTAATAAAGATTCTCTTTAGTATTTTATATTTATGATTTTATTGCAAAGCTAGTATAATATTTGACTATATTGGATTAGCTTTAGCATAATAATTTATAAATTTACACCTCGACCATCTAAGTTCTATCTCAAATGATTGAGCATAAGCAATGCACCAAATCACTGTTCAACAATTGGTTTCACATTATTTTCATGTTTCATAAGGTGTTACTTTCCTCACCTCTGGCACACTATCATAATATATAAATATAGTGTAATGACTCAATATTAGGACAAGGGCAATTGAGGAATTTTAAAATAATTTAGATACAAGAAGCTTCTAGAAGGTCTTAGAGTTGTTAGGTGTGTCTTTCCTATATATATTGGTAAGTAGAGAGAGAAGAGTCGTGTTGATGAATGAAGATCGTGTTAGGTTTAGAGTAGTGTAACTTTAGTTGGGAAAGTAAGCTACTCCAAAAGCTTTAGTTTTGTATTGGGGAGTGTACAAGCCTCTCGAAAGCTTGCTTATCATACAATTTTAAGTAATTTCAATTCATTAACCATTAATATCAATTTCCGCTTCTCAATAAAAAGCCCACAGTTATTTAGAATACCCTATTCCTTCTTATATGCTTCTTGCCATATCCAAAATTGAGTGAATCTTCCTTTGTGTAATTCTATTTTTCCGTAGAGTAATTGGAGGCACTAAAATTAGAGTCAAGTCATTTTTTTTGTTGCACTTTGTAAAGCCAATCATTAATCGATCCTTGACATGTGTAAAAACAGAGAGTAGCATATACCTATTTTCGAAGTCCACTCCATACATTGCTTTACATTCCATCTCTCAAACAAACCCTTTTTCAACATTAAAACCTACTCACTTCCAATTGTGCATACTTCAAACTTGTTTATAGTCTTTAAATTCACTAGTTTCAAACAACCAAAATTCACAACACCAATTTTAATAGACCATAGTAAGCTTTATTTACCCACGTTTCCCACCATCACCACCAAAATTCATATTATCCCCAACTCGAACAAAATTCGCACCACCAACAACTAATATTAATGACTCAACACCAATTCGAACAATACAACAAAACACTAACATCACCATTTTGAACACATCAAAACAATAACTCCAGAAAATGAAAATGAAAGAAGTTGGCTATGGTTTTCATCATCGTATGTAAAGCCTTGATACCAAAATATAGGTCATTTCTTATAGCCATCGTCATACTTAAAGCCTTAATACCCAAATATAGGCCATCCCTTATAGTAATCCACAAAAATCCTTTTCCATTCATTCTTATCCAAAGCCAAACAAGGTTGTGAACCCAACCTTGTCATGTCCTTTAGAACTCCCACTACAAGAAAAATGCCGATTAGCGATGGAATCTTTCTAATAGAACAAAATTGCGTCGCAAATTTCAGATATTTGCGACGGAATAAAAATCCGTCGCAAATTTACGACGGAATTTTCCCGTTTTCGACAGAATTTTTAAGAAAATGTTGACTGAATGCAAATTTTTTGATACAAGTAATTTGCGACGAAATTTCAATCCGTCGCAAAATGGAAAAGGAAAAAATGAAATTTTTTAACCCTAACTAGAAAAGCCCCTTCTCCCTTTCTCTTCCATCACTTTCTCCTCTTTCTCTTCTTTCTTTCTCCTCCTACTCTTTCTTTCTCCTCTTTCTAATCTATCTTCCTCCTTCTATTCTTTCTCCTCCTTCTCTTCTTTCTTTCTCTTCTGTCTTTCTCCTCCTCTTCTTTCTTGCTCCTCTGTCTTTCTCCTCCGTCTTTCTCCTCCTCTTTCCCTTTTTTTATTCGTTTTTGTCTGGTTTTTTTCTCACCTCTTTCTCCCTTTTCCTCTCCCGTCCTCTTCTTACTCTCCTCTTCCTCCTCAAATTAACCCCCAAAACCACCGTCACAACCCACAAAACCACCCTCAAAACCCCAAAAACCACCCTCAAAACCCATGAAACCACGTCACCGACGAAGCTTTGGTTTGTTTGTTCAAATTTGACAACAAAAACCTTAGATCTAGAGCTTTCATTGTCAAATTTGACCAAAAAAACTTAAATAGTTGATTATCAAGGTACGCTCTCTGTTTTTTTTATTTTTTTTTTCGATTTGAAATTGCGATTTTGTTTTTTTTTTTTTTTTTCCTGGTTGTTTTTTTCTTCTGTTTTTCGATTTTTTAGCATATACATTTGTTGGTTGTTGTTTTCAAGTCTTATGGTTATTGGTTGATGGTTTTATTTTAGAATTTTATGGTGGTTGGTGGGTGGTTTTATTCTCGATTTTTGGTGGTTGGTGGGTGGTTTTGTTGTCGATTTGTTGGTGGGTGGTGGTGTTGGGTCGATTGGTGGTGGGTAGTGTTGTGAGGGTTGGTGGGTGGGTTTTTGGGTCTGGTTTTGGATTGGTGGGTTGGTTTTTGGGTCTGGGTTGGTTGGTAGGGCATTGGTGGGGTTATGGGTGAGAGTTGGTGGGGGTTTCTCGAGTTCTGTCGGAAATCAGCTTTTTTCTTGTAGTGTCCTTCCATCCAAGTCATCTTTGTCTCCCTACATCTCTAACCTCTACAAAGGTTTTTGGTATCCCAACCATTTGTCCTTCTAATCAGTGAATCTATTGATCTTCTTTCCATATATGCCCAAACCAATGTGACCAATTTTCTCGTGTTTTATCTTCAATATTGACAACTCCAACTTTTTCATTGGTATCTAGGGTTGTAATATTGTCCCACAAAGCTCAGTTTTGCACCTAGTGCGCCTCTAATAAGTTGAGGTTCAACAAACATTTAAAAAGGAGCATATTAAGAAGTTGGGGATGGCACAAAGGTGTATTTTGAGGTACATTTATGAAAACACTAGGCTTCATTTTAAAAGCACACACCTGCGTATAAAAAGGCTTAATGAGTACCAAAGGCGATAGGATTTCATTGCACCCACAAGGGTTTCAATCAACTCTCTAATACCTAGACTAAATTGATCGAAATTTACTAGTTCATTAAATCAATCGTTGATACTAATTAATTAGATTTCTAATCATAAACTAATCTCTAGGACTTATGAATTTCTACGAGAGTCATAATGAACATTGTTATATCAGTTTGTTTACTATATTTTAACTTATATTGCGAATGAAGAAGTGAGGCTTTAGTTTAAATCAGTTTTATAGGGTTTTTCTCATTTGAGGCTTTAGTTTTATTTTGTTTATTTCATCATACTTGGTCTACAATGTATTAAGATCACATCCTTAAAGGTTTCCTAATTAAAAGATTTGTTGTAGATGAATTCTCAAAGTTTTCATGAAGAATTCCACTTTTCGAATTTTGCACTTGGTCTGACTTGTGCGATTTTTCATGGATAGTTGGCTTTGAATTGGAAGACGAGTGAGTATGCGTTGGAAAGCTTATTCAATCTACTTCCCCAAGGAAGAATATTCACAAAAAAAATCATCACGTGGTTGTTTTGGACGTTTTCCTCAAACTATGCAATCTACAAATTAGATTTTAACTAAGTTTACTTTGCTTATTGTCCAAGTATGGTTAAGCACAATTTTAGGTTGTTTATTTAGGTTGTTTTGCTTGTCTTGCAAGTTATTTCTAGGTCTGTTAGGATATTTTATTTGTTAGAAGGTTGTTAGGAGTTTGTTATAGAGTTGTTAGGATATTTTACTATAAATATCCCCAACAAATCGATGTAACAAATCAGATTATCAATTAGTTGATGAAATTTCGTGTGTTTTCAATCAAAATTCATGCGAGTTTTATTCTTTTTCAAGTGAGAAGAACCTTGTCAAGTGAAGTGAGAGAAAACTCATAGGCAAAACCAACTTATTCCCAAATTCCACCTTGCTTTCCATGGACAATCTTCTGAACCCCTATTGAACCACATCATTCACCCCTTGTTCAAAAGAATTTGCCCTCAAATTCAAATCATCCCAACATGTAATAAGTGAATCACCACTCATGCACTTCTTAATTCGTAATATAAGCCATATAAAAATATTGAACAAACAAATTATGATGACATTCTTTATGACTCCTATTGATTTCACATCATTCTCCCCTCCTTTAAAAAGATACGACCTTGAATTTTTGTTTTGGTAGAAAACATAGAACAAATAATCACACAAAAGCCATGTCGATATCCCATGTCACGATTTTGTTGCTGAATAAGAACCTTTAGCTTGTATGAACAACTTACAAATGGATCTAGTTTAGGATTAGTGGGCATGAAATACTACTCACTTGTGATTCTCAAGACCAAGAAAATTTTTGAACAAAGTTGGTGTTGAATAAATCATATCACCAAAAGCATTTGCAATAAGTTTCGATTCATGATCTAACATATCCCAAATTTGTGAAAAATCCATCAGTGTTGTTTCTTGTGGTGGCTTGTGGACTACAATCGGTTCATTGTGCCTTAATTCTTCACATGCGTCATTAGAATTATTTGTAGACACAATTTCTCTTTGGTTAATCTCGTCTTCAATTGATAAAATATCAAGTAAATCAATACAAGGAGGCATATCATCACCCTCTTGATGATCATCCTCAAAGCTTTTGACCGTTTACTCTTGAATCGACTACAAATAACATCACTATAGGTTGTTCCTTTGCTTTCTTTTCCTTCTCATGTAAAATAAGTATCATGTCCTTAATTCAATTAAGGTTCTCGCGCATTTCCTTGCTGCTGGCGGTCATGTCATCAAGAAATTCTTTAGTGCCTACAAGAATCTCCCTTTGCAACTTAGTAAATCTACCCATCGAGCTTTGTCTAGAAACAATTTAGAGTTTCGATTGAAAGTACAAAGACAAAAACCCAACCTAAACAACTCATATATGGCTGATTTTTGTGGAGACCTTCCTCTATATGTCTAAATCACTCGACCAAAAATTCATACATGAACTCGTAGCCAAAACAACGCAGCTTAATGTTCACTAAGAACAGTCAAATTAATCCGATTTATGACCACGTGCAATAAAACGATTTCAAAACAATTCTTCCACAACTAGATTGATTCTGAGATTTAAAAGTGAAAATTAGATTCAAAAACAACCAATTTGAAAAAAAAAAAGAAGAATCACCTTAGAAGCCCTTGCAACGAAGGAGAACCAACCACTTTAATTCTACCCCCGAAACTGGAAAAACTAATGGAATGAACAACTCTAGAAATGTGGAAAATTAAGAAATTCTTCAATTCCATGGACATCAAATAGCAAATTGATGTGGATAATAGGTACTCATGAAGATTAACACCTAAAATTCACAAGGGTTTCAATCAAGTCTCTAATTCCCTGACTAAATTGATCGAAATTTACTAATTGATTAAATAAATCCTTGATTAATTTTACTATCGATTAAATCAATCCTTGATACTAATTAATTAGGATTCTAAAATCATAAACCCCAATCCTTGATACTAATTAATTAGGACTTACGAAGTTAGGAAAAAAAAGAACTAAGCTCACACGTGAACTTAGACTCTAAACACACCAAATTTTATTATCAATTAGTTTTTAATCTGATTTGTTGCTTTAATTTGTTGGGCTATTTATAGTAAAATATCCAAACAACTATATAACAAACTTCTAACAACCTTCTAACAAATATAAAATATCCTAACAAACCTAGAAACAACTTGCAAGGCAAGTAAAACAACCTAACAATTGTATTTAATAATACTTGGCCAACAAACAAAGTAAACCTAGTCAAAATCTAATTTTTTAGATTGAAAAGTTTGAGGAAAACGTCTAAAACAACCACGACCCAAATCTTATTGATTCTTGCATATAGTTTTCCTTGAAAGATAATATTTTTCCTTAAAAGTATACTAAATAAGCTTTCCAACGTATACTCACACATCTTCCAATTCAAAGCCAATTATCCATGAAAAATCGCACTTTTAGCTCAAATTTTTAGACATACATTTAATCATAACAATGTCATTAGATTGGCATTATTCTCTTAGCTACTACTATAACTAGATTAACTCTTTTAATAACCCTTTTCAATTTCAACCTCGATATCAAAATAATGAAACAGAGTTCCTCTGTTTTGATCTTCTGCCCATCTTTGATGATCCTCCTCTGTCGCAAGCGTTTGATTATCATGATGAATTTATCACACCCATTAACTCCTGCATTGACTTCCCACTTCCTATGCACCTTCAAGAATTCTTCAAATTCCAAAACTTGGAATTCTTCACGATAACTTTGAGAACTCTTTAAGAACAAAACTTTAAATCAAGAAGCCTTCAAGAATGTGATCTTTATGCATTGTAGAGCGAGTACGATGAAATAAACAAAAGTAACTAAAGCCTCAAATGAGAAAAACCCTTTAAAGTGAAGTTGGAGAAAACTCATAGGCAAAACCAACTTATTTTCATATTCCACCTTACTTTCCATGGACAATCTTTTGAACCCCTATTGAACCACATCATGCCTTGTGTCTAGGCCCTACAAAACTCTAATGCTAAATAGTAGGCCCTACAAAACTCTAATGCTGGATAGTAGGCCCTACAAAACTCTAATGCTGGATTGCAGGCCCTACATAACTTTCTCGATCCCATAACCTAACCGCTCCTATCCATTAAGCCGCCCAGATTTCATTCGATAGGTTACAGCTTAGTCAATATCTCCATTCATCAGCAAAATTAATCCAAGATACTAAAAACACTCACTAGCTAGTAGTTTCTTACTGTCCAAAGATGCCGCATCTTCAGTTTTAAAGGCGTTAAACACACCGAGGCGCCAAAGGTATGTGTGCCTTACGCCTTGTGCACGAGGTTGCCCCTTAAGAAGTCGGTTTTTCCATTTTTCCCAAAAAACACCCAAAACTAAAAAAATGCTCAAAATCAAATAAAGTCGGAAACAATAAACATAATTGAACATACAAGTATGCAATAAATAATTTAAACACACATATGTATACAAAAAATGGAAAATAATAAAACGGACTTGAAAAACGATGAAGGAAATTGTGTGTCCCGTTCTCCAATTCAAGTTACTCTCTTCCGTCTTCGATTTCATAATTAGAAAAGAAAATAACACTGCATTTCCTAAAAGTCGATCAAAGTAGGGCTAAAGAAACATGTGACATTTAAACCTAAAAAACCATGCGCCCATATGCCTAGGAGAAAAGGCATTTTTAATATAAGACAATATCTTCAGTCAATCTCCACTGAGTATTAAAATGGCACTTCATGTATTCCACTTTACTCTAACTTAATCTAAACCCATATTGTTGTCTCCACTACTACAGCTTATCATTACGCCCCATCCTCATCCACTAACACAATATTATTGCTAAACAATAGACACCAAGGTACCACCTTACCTTAAATGGACAAGGCTGAAAGTGAACTCTTAGTGAACTCTTAGTGTAGACCACCTTACCTTAAATGGACAATATTGTTGCAAAGAGGACAAGGCTGAAAGTGAACTCTTAGTGTAGACCAACAGTAATAGGAAAATCAAGTGTAACTCCTCCACAAGTCCAGAAAAATTGGTGATGGTGATGAAGAACAGATATAATAGAGAAATTAGTGAAGGTGGTGGTGGTGACAGTTTTTGCTGAACAATCAAGATCTTGATGGAGGTGGCTTTTCGCAAAAAGCATGGGTTGTGGTGGTGGTGGTCAAGCCTTTGATGGGGGTTTCGTTGGTGGTGGAAGGAGGTGGGGTTGGTGGCCATGGTGGATGATGGAACTCTTGAAAGTTACAATAAACAAGAGAAAGAGCAATGAATGAAATAGTTTGGGGTGAGTTTGCCTTTTAACACGAGACTGATTACTGAAAAAGGAAAAGAAAATAAGTGTTGCATCTAATTTGGAGCATCCAAGTAGAAATGGTTGCACCTAAAATGTAATGGAGATAGTAAGTTTGTTACCAAAGGTGATTACTAGCTCTAGAATGAAGAAGCCACATATTATATCCAAAGATTAAATTGATACCCAACAGATACGTGTTTTTGCCAATCCCATTCAATGATTTTCCTCTTTGTACTAGACAACTTTTTTCTCATTATTTCCAATATGCGATAGGTAACATAGAATACTAGCAAAATCGGCATCTCATTCAAAACACACTTTTGATTCCAGTGTATAAGCTTCAATTCAAATGTTAGATCCATCACAAAAGGTCCATCATTTGGATGCCCTTTAAATCATGAAACTATATCTAGCAATACCTTAGATTCCTTTTCATATTGTTCAAAATAAAATTATACTCGAAAAACTATTTTTGCATAAAAAGAGAAACGTCTAGAACAACAAAAGGAAAGATAAAGTGGCACCATGAGATTCAATGTTAATTGAAAAACAGAAAACGACACAAGAAAATTAATCGAGGAACTTCCATAATAATCAATAGGTTTTTAAATCGAATGATACAGGAAGTTTCAAAATATTTTCATTGAGATCAGATACAAAGCAAACATCAATAAAGAAAGTCCAGACTTACCACAAAAGCTTAAAGCTTTGTCTTTGAAATACTAATGCACATTGCGGTTAAGCAGCGCTTGAAATGAGAGGTAAAGATCGTTGTTTTCTGTACCAAGTATCTCTTCTGCTTTACGCAAAGTTTCCTAAATGATAAGGAAAACAATAATAAATGTTATATTTCTTCAATCAGCAGTAAATTAAAATTGCTCCTTTTTCCAATTTATGCACTAGATTAAGAAAAATTTATCACCACCGTTAATAACCATATTTCCTAAACAGAATAGGCTTGCACAAAAGTAAATATTCAAAGGTACTTTTAAATTACTGCCTTTCAAGGGAGCTAGATAACAGAGAGACAGTGGCACAGCTCATATTATTTCAATGGTGCTCCACTCCAATAAAAAAGACTAATAAATTATGTTAGTGCTATAGGATTCCCGGCCTTACTTTGTTAACAAGTCATATTTTAACTATACAAACCGCTACTAGAAACTAAAGGCTTGCCGGTGTAACACACATGCATTCATAAAAATCCTAAATTCCTCATGCAATCATTTGCGATATTCAAGCATCCAAGAGGTATATAAACAGATCCAGCTCACATCTAATAAATATACAACCAGAATCCTAACCGAGAACTATAACTTTGCACGATTAGTGATTAGGGCAAGCCACTTACAAAGCATAAAATAAAGTTTGTAAATAAAGTGCAAAAATTATTACCTCTCGTGATTGTTTGTGATCATTTAGCTGCTTGATGTTCGCCAGAAAAGCACTAAATTGCTCGTATGACAATCGACTCCTGATATATGAATTTGTGAATATATTTTTAAATGCAATCATTAACCAAGGCCGTACACTGAGTTGAACATAAAATGGTGCTTACCGAGCCTGGCGGAAAAACTCTTTTCCATCAATTCTAGGGGTTCGGCCTAAATCATAAAGAACAGGTTCCATAATGAGTAGATAATATAAGATATAAGCTAATTATAGATAACTATCTAGAAATATTTTCAGGTAAAACCAGGCAAACAACACAACAACAACAGTTACGATTAATTTTCAAACAGCCAGTTAAAAAGCAGTGACCACAGCTTGGGGAGATTATATCAAACAGATCGAAAGAAAAATACTAAACTACCAAGCAGAGAAAAAAAAAATTAATTGCTTAATAACATAAGGCATTTTGCAAAACAAAAAAAATAAAAAAATAAAAATAAAAAAACAAAAAAACTTCCAAGTGTATCGAAAACATGAAGTATTCGTTTTAAGGTGAATGTAAATGAGGGGAAAAAGCTTTTTTTTTCCTTAAAATAACAAAAAGAGGTACTTGGTACATTGAAAGCTATTTGAACCAGAATTTCCAGTGGAATATATCCTTAAACTGGGTAGAACTTTGATGACTACTGAGGAACATTTAACACAGGCAGCAAATGAATATACAATCAAAGGTAGAAAAACCTCATACTTGGCAAGGCCCGGACACGGGGAGGTGAGTTTGCTGCTGAGGACTGCTGACTTGATGGATACCATGCTGACAATGAAGTTCGCCCATCATAATGCAATTTAGTTGGAGTTGAAGTCCCAGAATTCTTGGGAGATCCAACAGCAGATTGTGTTGTGGGTGAAGCAGCAGTTGAAATCACTTTAGGTGTTCCAGTAGGAGTTAACCGAGGGGTGACCTGATAAGGGGTCAATGAAACCCTTTGACCAGTTTGTTTCGCTGCTACTGAAAAAAATAAAAGTCATGACATCGGAGTAAAATATCAAAACAAATGAAAGACAAAACACCTGATCAGAGAAAAAGGAGTGTCATACGTTCATTGCTTGAGTATCTGGATTCAGTGGAGCCATTATAAGAATATTGTTTCGTGTAGCCATTAGTGCTATCACCTTCATGAAGCACCCATAATAAAAATAACTTAATTTATCAATATCATCTTATCAAGATGCAACATAATTAACATGAAATAACATAAATAGTGTCAAGTGAAGGGAATACTTTGATTTGGAGACACTTTGGGGACTGATTGATCACATGTCCCAATATCAACGGCTTCACTCTGTGTTTGACGCAAAAATAATAGTCATTACAAAGACTACAAACAAAGTCTACAAATTTTGGAGATAAGAAGCAAGGAAAAATTGAGAATATAGTAGGATAAAATAAAGATATGAACGTAATAGCTTACGGATGTATCTTCATTAAGTGACTGCATAAGCTGTCTCTTGAATGTCTCTAGCTGCCATAAGAGAAAAACAATTAAATATGGACATATGAAGTCAACAAAAGTACAATATTCAAGAATTAATTCAAAATGACTAAAACAATTGAAAGCAATCATAAAACTATACATAATGGCAAGATGCATCTGAAGTTGCAAACAACACCATTTTCTTAGTTCAACAACACATCACTATGGAAAAATACATCGATACATGATGCCTAGCATAATAAGGCTTAGAGGAGGTAAGAAGAAAGTCACTTTCTCTCCAGCCCTCCAAGGAATGAGAGTGCACAAGACATATATCCCTATTGACATTACATGTAGAAATTCAAAAAATTTCCAATAGCCAAAAAATATGTAATGCAGAACTGCAATAATTACGGAGAGATAACAAAGCCTCATTGGCTTAATTGGAATTGGCTTCTTATGAGTTCAAACCTTTATATGTATAACTCATTGAAATACGCTATTTATCAACACTATCATCTATTTTAATCAAAGGTGTCTTTGGCCTCTTCAAACAATCCCCATGACACCATCCCCCACCCCAATATCGCCTAACCCCATCCCTAACCTTAACCCAAAAAAAATCGCACAAAAACAAGAAAATTACAATTATATTTGTAATTAGCCAAGTGGTCAAGTGGAATCCTTTTTCAAATCTAAATAAGTTCTTCAGCGTGCTTCGAACTATACATTATGCAGTACTACTCAATCCCTCAATTCATGCAGAATTGCATCTTTAAAAACTTAAACTAAACGCATACCTATGAAAAAAAAAAAAAATTCAAACAGTCAACTACACTACAATCCTCCATAAACACAAACTTCTCTTATACCCTCTTCCCAACCGTCAATTCTTCTAACATTTTCTTCCTATATTCCTTTAGTACAACTTTTTTTTTTAAATATTTATATATAATCATAATCATAAATGAGAGGAAAAAAAAAAACTAAAGAATGAAATTCAAACCTTAGACAAATCACGGTTCAATTTCTTGACCGTCGCGGCCAACGAATCCCTCTCCTCCACTAATTTGGTCTTGACATAACCAAATAAATAACAAATTAATCAAAAATTTCATTTAAAAAACAAAAATAATAGTTATAGTCATAATTTCATTTGAGTACAACAAAATTACATTTTAAATTTACTTACATTATCATCAACGACAAGTTTGAACCTGGAATCAGCGTCTTGAAAAGCGTGCTGAAGTCGTGAAGCCTTCTCTTCAAGTTCAAAAATAATTCTATCTTGTTCATCAATTCTTTGTTTTAAACGACGTGTTTCGGACTCAAGGTTCGAAACTCGAGAAGCTATAGCCATGGAAGTAATTTTGCGAGCTAAATCGAGTTGGTCGTAAGGGTCTGTTGGAATTACTGCTAAGATTTCGTCTGACAGATGGAAATCTGGTGATTCCATTGTTGTTGTTGTTGTTGAAGTGTTGTTTTGAGACGCCATTGATGGAAAACCCTAGAATTTGAATTGGGGGAGAATTTTTCGAGGTTGAAGAAGACAAAGTTAAAAATAAAATTAAAAAAATAAAAAAAAGTTAGTGGAGTTTGAAAATTACAGGATTAAGAAAGTGAAAGATGTGACGATTACTTGTGTTGTTTTTTCTTTTTGGTAGGTTGTGAAAATATGAATTTTATGTGGTCTTTTTTGGTATGAATGAATTTGACGGGTTTCCCTCCAACTAGTGGTTTAAGTTTGGGTTAGACCTAGTTGGGTAATGGTTAATGGTTAGAGGGTATTCTCGGATTATTAAAAGAAAAAAAATTGTTTTTAAGGCGTTGATTATTGTTAATTTTATGCTATTGGTATCAGTTTTTGTTTATTTTATGATAATACTAACTATTTTCTTATTTTGTTAGAAATGGCATCAATTATCATTAACCTAGTAAATCATTAAATTGTCTATTTTATGTGAAAAATAATGTAAAATAATGTTAAAGGAAAAAAAGGTAGCATTTGCTTTAAAGATATATAAAGTAGAATTATTGGGAAAAGGACACCTTTGAATGTTAGGGTGATGGATTATATGATAATCAAAATGTTATTTTTAAAGTTTTAATTGATAACTAATTTAAACTTGACACGTGTTTGTTTTAACATGAACTTCAGGTTATTTCAAGTCATAACATATTATTTGCTAACACAAGAAATAGTGGTACTATTATAAAAGTGTGAATTGTTATTTGACGTCCAATTTTACTATCTTTTTTCACATTTGTCGTTTCATTAAAAAAAAATAACAAAAAATTAGAAAAATCACTACAAATGTCCCCTCCTTTCTAACCTCCACTAATGTGGCAAGCCCAAGGAATGCCAAGTGTTAACCGAAGGTGCGTCACGCGTCCGCCTAATCAGCTAGAAATGCCTACCTGGCAATGCCATGTGGTAATGGAAAGCCACTATGGGTGGGACCCACTTGACTATGTGTCATCTCATGATTGGATCACGTGTCAATCCAAAACAAATAAAGATTGAGCAATATAGCAACACTTGTCGCAATCTAATTCGCCATTGAATTATGGAGAATTATGATGATATTTGAGTTAACAAGGCCCAAATATAGAAGTTCAAGATGTTAGAAGAAAACGGTAAGCAAATCACGGGCGCGACGACAAGTGTCACATTCTAATATGCTAGCCACCATAGCAAGAGGTTATAAATACCCCACGAACTCATCATGTTAAGGAAATTCAATTCCTATATAAGCTTGAGAGTTTCTCTCTCTAAAATTAGTTTAGTTTTAATTATAATTAATTAGCAATTATCCTCCCACAAATACAAACCTAAGCATCGGAGGGGGCAAAATCCTACAAGGATTTTATTCCCTTGTTTGGCAGATCTTGGGAGACGTGTCAACAAAAGTGAACAGGTCCACACCTGTCTATTTAACGTGTAGTCCTCTAGAGTTCTCTCCGCATATTTAGTAGAGAAGACCCTACCCGGAGATCATTATACATCGTTTGGCGTCATCTGAGGGGAGGGCACCTGAGGATGACAAGTGGTTCATATCCAACTCAAGATAAAACTATATACCTTGATTAGACAGGAAATTATGTAACAGGACAAGGACCATATTCACCTAAAGCGAAGGCGTTGAAGGATCAACCTGTGAGTATGAGTTAACTCAAGGGCATTTTATAGGGTCTCAAGGAGTCCTTTATAGATGCTCTACGAGAGCATTCAACCAAAAGAAGTCTTGAGGTTGATCTCCATAAAAAGAAGCTTAAGAAAAAGTTGAATGAAGACGATCAAGGTGAAGGAAGACTCACTTTCCATGAGAAAGTTGAGAAGTTAAAGAAGGAAAGAACCCTGCTGAAAGCTCATTAGGGAACAGTGAGAAAGTACCCAGCTGCCCCCAAATTTAAACCTAAGCGAGTAATAGCTGGGAGAGAGACTGAAGTTAGTCGGACCAAATAACTTGGTGCAAGAGAATTAATTGAAATTAAGTAGTCATTAGCTCATGATACCAGAGAGTATCTTGAGGCTAAAAGGACATCCAGCAAGGATGCTCGAGAAATCATTAAAGTAAAGAAGGCATCAAGTAAGGAGGCAGGAGAATACCTGAATAGCTAGAAGGCACAAAGAGAGAGGATTCGTTCTGACTCATTAGATGCAACATCCACTAAATAGATGTCAGACTCTCACCACTTTACTCATGAGTCGGGTAAAGATGAGGATGAGGAAAACCCTTGCAAAGTAAGCTTGAAAAGAAGAAAGTGGATCGAGCAAAATAGGATCAAAGAGAGCAGATGATTGAGTATTAGGAAAATATGGTGAAACCAGAAGTGCTTTACAAGGTGAAATAGGCCACCAAAGTCCTATGGGGATCATTGGGGAGTAAATGGGCTCCATGTATCTAGAATGCAAAACCTTGTTCTCCATGGCCATAATGATGAGGCACCACGTCCCGTGAAGTTCAAAATGCCAAATGTTGAGGCCCTTTGATGGAACGACTGATCTAGAAGAACATATGGCCACTTACAAACACTTGATGTACTTTCAAGGTTTGGATGATGCTACTTGGTGTCGCTATTTCCCGGCAACTCTTAAGGGAATAGCTCAGAAGTGGTTCTACATTCTACCAAATCAATCCATCAACAGTTTTCATGAGTTGAGTACTATATTTGTTCACTACTCTATGGCAAACAAAAGAGAAAAATAAAAAATATAATTATGCATCTGGCCAAAATAGTTCAGGGTGAGAAGAAGTCGTTAAGAAGTTACATTCAATGATTCAATTTAGAATCTTTGTAGATTCCAATTCTGACAGTGAATGTAGCCTTTGACAATTTCTTCACATGTTTACGTGATGAAACCTTTAAATTCGATGTTGTAAGGACAATTTGCAAGACATTGAAGGGAATTTTGGAAGAAGCAGAATGCTTCATCCATGCTCAGGAGCTCTGTGCTTCCACCTAGAAAGATAAGAAGGAAGAAAAAAGGAATTACCATAGTTCAAAGCACAAGGACCAGAAGAAACATGCCACATGGATGGCGGGATCATCTAATAATGGAGGGAATTTTCAAAATAGGAAAAGGAAAGCAAATGATACTCCGAAAGTTGAATTCATTAAAGATCTCCATTCTATTTTTAAGGAGATTCGAGTAAAAGTTGACATAGATGATCTACCACCATTGAGAAGTGCTAAGGAAGATTGGGATTTAAGCAAATATTTCTACTTTCACAAGGATGTAGGATATCATACTAATGATTGCTTCAATCTAAGAAGAACCCTTGAAGCCTTGACAGCCAAGGGAAAGATTAGCTAGCATTTGATCAAATCTTCAAACGAAAATGAAAAGCAAAAGTCAAAATCCAAAGAGGAAGCTCTAAAGGAAGAATATAACACGGATAAAGATGTTGTCTATGTTATCTCTGGTGGGTTTGCAACAGGAGGGCCTACGGTAAAGGGAAGTAAAGAGTATGTGAGGAGCCTTGCTAGAGAGTTATCCCCTGAAACTAGCATAGATGCAAATGTCAAATTCCATGAAGTCTTTATCAACGATAGGGACAGGGGCAAGGTACGAATGCCTCATGGTGATCCTTTGGTAGTAGAGTTGAAAGTAGCTAAAATGAAGGTAAAAAAGAATACTAATTGATATTGGGAGTTTGTCTGACTTCATCAGTTTTAGTAGTTGAGAAAGCTGAAATACAATTCTTCAAAGCTTGAGCTTATTCATCATCCTATTATTGGGTTTGGTGGAGGGATTATTAATCCATTAGGCACCGTTACACTACCAATCAAGATTGGAGACAAAGATTGTGTAAGAAATATGTTCGTCAGGTTCCTAGTTGTAAAGGAATTGTAAGCATATAACGTGATTTTAGGAAGACCAATTCTGAATGCTGCTAGGGCAGTCATTGTTACCCATCTCATGCTTCTGAAGTATGAATGTAACAATAGAGCTACGGGAACCATTCATGGAGATCAATAATTGGCTCGAGAATGTTATGTCACCAGTCTAAGCAGAAGCATGGTCGGACGATGTTGGAGAACCTAGCAAGAAAAGGAAGGTCGAAGTCATACCCAAGGATCAAGTAATGTCAATTCAAATTTTAAATCAAGTTTCTAGACCTTAAGCTGAAGGTGAGTATGAAAACTTTGTTCTTGATGAGTCAAGGCCTGAGAGAATAGTAAAGGTTGGACAAGCACCCGACAAACATGTTAGGGCAGAAATACAGAAGCTACTTAGTTACAAAGATGTTTTTGCCTCTGAGATAGAAGAAATGCCTGGAATTGATCCGGAGGTAGCTGCTTATAAGTTGAATGTTAAGCTTGAGATGAAGCAAGTAAGATAAATAAAAAGAAATATTGGTGAAGTTCGTAACAAGGCGGCTGATGGAAAAGTTAAGCAATTATTGGAAGCTGGATTCATTCGTTCATATCAGTATCCGACTAGGTTGCTAATGTTGTTCTCATACCAAAAGCTAATGGTACTATGAGGATGTGCGTTGATTACAGAGACTTAAATAAAGCTTGTCCTAAAGTCAGTTTTCCATTGCCAAAAATCAACCGCTTGGTTGATTCGACAGTTGGGCATGCTTTGTTAAGTTTTTATAGATGCCTATTCAGGTTTCCACCAGACTCCTCTATAGAATGATGATCAGGAGAAAACTACTTTTACTATAGAAACTGGCTTGTATTGTTACACAAGGATGCCCTTTAGGTTGAAGAATGCACCTGCTACCTTCCAGCGTCTAGTTCATGAAGTTTTCAAGAAGTAGGTTGGAAGGAACATGGAAGCATATATTGATGATATGACTGTAAAAATCGAGCATGATAAGGACTATGTGTCTGATCTAAAAGAAACTTTTGATACTCTGAGGTAGTACAAGATGAAGTTGAATAAGAAGAAATGTGTTTTTGAGGTCACATTAGGGAAGTTATTGGGATTCCTTGTAGATGAAAGGGGAATATAATAGAGGTCAATCCAAGGTCAAGGTCATGTTGGATATGACATCCCCGAGAAGTATCAAAGAAGTGCAGAAGCTCACTGAGCGTCTGGCAGCTTTGGGAAGATATTTATTAAGGGCCGGGGATAAAATTCATTTCTTTTTTGATACTATCAAAAAGAAGGCTAATAAGTTTGAATGGACTCAATTAGCTGAAGAAGCTTTTGTTCGATTAAAGGAACACCTTCAATTCCTTCCCAAGTTAGTTAGTCCCATGGAGAAAGAAACTTATATATGTATTTGGCAGTCAGAGTATGCTTTTTCATCATTTTTGTTAGTCGAAAGAGATGGAGTTCAACAACCAGTTTATTCTGTTAGTCACATTCTTCAAAAAGTAGAACTTAAGTATGCTCAGATTGAAATGTTGCAAGAAGAACTTAAGAGTTTGGAATACTTTGAATTGATGTAAATCCCTAGATCAGAGAATAACCAGGCCGACACTTTGTCCAAACTGGCAAGCTCTACCATTGGTGACACCCCTAAAACAGTGTTTTGGGAAGTCAAGGAGAAGATAAGTATAGAAGAATGGGAAGATGTGAACTTTATCAACCGAGGAGATTCCTGGATGGATGAGATCATCGCTTACAAGACGGATGGAACTCTACCTACTAACCCTTAGCAAGCGAAATACATTAAAGCCAGAGATGCGTGGTTTGTGTTATGGTAAGGACAGTTGTATAAGAAATCACTCACTCATCCATTACACCAAAAAAGGGCAAAGATGTCCTAGAGGACATCCACGAAGGTTTTTGCAGATCGCATATTGGTGGAAGGGCATTAGCTGAAAAGGCACTACGAACCGTATATTATTGGCCAACTTTAAGGCAAGATGCAATGAACTATTTAAGAAAATGCAAAAGGTGTCAGCTTCATGCCAACTTGCCCCCTTCAACCTGCCAATATCTCTCATGTTATCACCAGTTCTCTCCCTTTTGCAAAATAAGGCATGGACATCTTGGGCTGTATCCCAAAGCATCGGGACAAAGGAAATATGTACTGGTAGTAGTGGAATATATTACTAAGTGGGTGGAGAATATTAAACTCACTGATGTTCGATGGGTTATATTGAAAAATCTCATCACTAGGTTCGGAGTGCCACAATCATATCAATTGTGTTTGATAATGGGCTGCAATTTAAAACACTACAGCTGAGAAAATGGTTGGGAGATCAATTAATATCAGCTCACTTTACCTCTGTAGGTTACCCTCAGGTAAATCGGCATGTTGAAACTTTTAATAAAATTATAAGTGATGGGTTGATAAAGAAGTTAGAGATAGCAAAGGGGCTATAGGTCGATGATTGTATAACTTTCTATGGTCTTTTCGAACATCTGCAAAAAATTCCAATGGGGAGACTCCTTTCATGCTAGTATATGGAGTGGAAGTTGTATTGCCAATTGAGATGTGTGAGCCTACATTAAGAGTTATGTTATACGACGAGGATGCCAATTGGGAATTGATGAAAGCAAGTTTGGATACTTTACTAGAAGTGAGGGGTAACACTTTGCTCAGACAACAGGTGTATAAGCTCTGAATGGCAAGAGAACATGAGAAGAGGGTGAATCACAGACAAATGAAGCTGGGAGACTTGATATTGAGGAGAATGGAAGCTATCGGAAGAGCTAACGAGCAAGAAAGTTGACTCCTAACTAGGAAGGTCCATATGAGATCATAGAAATGGTTCAAGATGGCACCTATCATCTGGAAAGTCTGGATGGATATAAATTACCAAGAACATGGAATGTAAACAATTTGAAAAAGTATTATATGTAATAAAGTGTGAATGCTTTTGTAAGGTCAAGGGCCCATTGAAAGATTGGTCCATGTTGACCTGAAAATAGAATTTAATATCGTACCGAATTGGCTACAGAGCGCAATTAATGAAATTATGATTTTTTTACCTAATGATTAAGTCTTTATGTTATAAAAAAAACATAAAAACTAGGGCATGATCCATAGTTTAACCACAGGTTGAACTTGGTAGTGAAAAGCAAAAAGAGCCTTTTGGTACCTTACAAGAGTAAGTACCCTTTTTATATGATTATGAATCACCAAAGTTTGCTAAAATATAGTAACTAAGTCATGTTATGGCAGATCCCCATCTTAAACTCACATTAGGGCAAAGTCCTATACTGAGTCAAAAGCTGTAACTAATATAGCAGCCTCACTCCCTAATTATGAAGGCAATCAATATGATTGCTTGATTCATCACTCCTAATGAGTAATGAATCAATATACCAAAATTTGTAAACTTAGGGATCTCACTGCCACGAACAGGTAGATATCCTAGTAATTTCCATTGCCTTAGGCAAATAAAACAAGAGTGGCATAATAATTTCATGCATTATGTCAATTAATATGATTGATTTGTATCCATATTTCCTAATAAAGTTTCTTAGTTAACATTGTTAAGTACTAACTTAGATCATTCAAATTCAACAATCTAAAGTCAAAGTAAATCAATATGATTGATTTGTATACACATATCCTAACAATGTTTCTTGGTTGATATTAATAATATACGAACTTTGATTATTTAGATTCAACAATCTAGATAATCCAAGTATAAAATTACCAAGTTTAAAGCTTAGGCATGAAGGTCTACAGTAAATTTTTCATACAAACTTTTAAGTATCACTTCTAAGTGTATTTCCTGAACCTCAAAGTATTATTGTTTATGAGTATTGTATAGCTAGAGCTATTTGATGATTCAAAGCATGCATGTCAAAAGAAGAAGATACTCAATGACACAAAGTAATGTAATTACAAAGACATCAATAAAAGGTGCACAAAGGCACAATTGTTATGAAATTACATCTCTGAATGATTTGGCTTTAAAGTCTTAATAAACATCAACAATCTCATAAAAATACAAGTTCAGACAAATGTCACAATAAAAGGAAAGGGCTACAACCTAAAGGTCAGCTGGTGCTGGTTGGTTAATAGTGGTGGATGCAGTAGTATTTGCTTCAACACCAGCTGCAGCCACTTCATCATTCAACTTTTCATTTTCATCATCAGCACCATTTACATCAGCATCATCCTCTTCGGCATCAGAGAAGCTGAAAGGAGTAGGAGGGGCATCTCCGCAAAGCTTGGATAAGTGGACTCTAGAAACTATTCCGATCTCTTTTCGAAATAGTGGAAAGGAATGTACTCCTCGAGCCCGAGTTCCCAAGCCTCAGCAATTCTGCCTTTGGTGGACTCAACTCCCTCCAATTACTTTTGGACAACAAAATGTCCAGCTGCATTTAGCTCCTCTTTATTTTGCTTCTTCACCTCCTCAACCTTCGCATTGGCGGCCCTCAACTGCTCCTCCAACTTAGCCACCTTCTTCTCAGCATCTGTAGCCGAGGTCTCAGCAGTCGATTTATCCGTCTTCAATAAGTCAACATCATGCTCCATCTTCTTGAGCACTTCCAATTCATTCCATAAATCCGAATTCCTATTCGTTAATTCCAAGTTAATTTTGTTCTTTGCCCTTCCCTAAAGAGGTATTCATTTACAGCGTGAGAATTCTCAGCTTGAATTCTCCTGACTTGTTCGCCCAAGTAGGACTTACAGATGGTCAACATCCTTGCAACCTTGGATCTTTCCTTTCTAGTTTGAGACAACAACTTTTGAAGGTATCTATAAGAGGCGGAAGATGAGCTGTAACGAAGAACAAAACTCAATGAGTTAATAGCAAACATAAAGGAGGAAAGATATGCAAAAATGTGCTAAGCATTGAAGGAGGAAAGTTATGCAAAAATATACTAAGTGTTCAAGGAGGAAAGTTATGCAAGAATTTACTAAGTATTAAAGAATTAATCATACCTCAATGCAGTTGTTGAAATACGGACCCAATTGTCTGTCAAGGATGCCTCTAAGAGACTCCTTGTACTTCTTGTCCCCATAACAAATGACTTCTTTGACTACCCCCTTCTTGTAGTATGAGTAAAGCTTTTGGAGGAAGAGGAGATGTCGCATTCCTCATCGAGGAAGTCTTTGTCTGAGTTAGCAACATCTGTAATGGGAAACAGAAACAACTCGCGGATCTCTAGAAGACCGAATAGAATCTCCCGAGCTGGTACTCGAGACTATAGTAATAATGTTTCGTGCAAATTTGATACTTGATGCCATGGCAGCTTCTAGATACTCGAGAGGCATATTCTTCATAATCCGAAATTCACTTCCCGATGTCACTTTATTCACTTCCATAAACCTAAAGTTCCTATATTTCGTATAGATCCTCCTAGAATATTCTAGAAGGTTCTCCATACTTGGCCATGTTCTTGCGCTTAATTTATTTTCTAAGTTTTTGAAATAAATTAATAAAATAAAATGGAATAAAATAAGTTTAAATATTAAAGAAAGTCATTTAAGTGTATTTCGGCCATCGAGACTTATCATTGGTTATTCCAGCAATGGTTTTAGTTTTCAAAAGAGTTCGGCCCCCTAACTAGGGCGTTTCACCCCGGGACCCAGACTCGCAGACCAAGCAGCGGGACCCTTGTATAGATTGTGGGGTGGGGGTCCAAATAGGTGAACGACATACTTTGGACAAAATAGGGCATTCTTTTCAAGCCATCAATAATAAAAGTTCGACCTATTGTGACGTGGTACACTTTAATCATCGGTCTTTTAGGTGGGACCAAATGTAGGTAACTAGTAAGCCCCCACTTTGACCGAGTCTGTAGAGACGACTAGTCTCGTAAGACGAAAGTCGAAGTATTCGGTACCTGCAAAACAAAGGTTAGTTTTACCTGCACTTTAGATAAGTGATCTCCATTGGAAACGTCTTGTTCCTCTAGAGAGAAGTTCCCATGAATGCTCCTCGATTCTTCGGATGAATTATTGATTTCCTGCAGAGGCCTTAATTGTATAGGAAATGCATGATAGTGTGTGCATAATTTAATTCCTTCATATGCGGCTCGATGGTTCAGAAGCTCCCTTCAGGTGTCTTAACCGTTTAGGGAAAGATGTGATAATGTGTTTACTATTTCCTTTAGGTGTTTTCAGCCTAATTGTATAGGAAATTCATGATAATGCGTCTGAATCTCTTCAGATTCGCCTCGATCTTCAGAGAGATTCCCTTCTTGTCTTTAGCTTAACTGTATAGGGAAATCCATGAAGATGTGTTTATTCCCTTCAAACACTTAGGTCGTATAGGAAGCTATTTAATGATGATGTCAAAATCATCTAACGGTGTCCGTTGTGAATAATAATGTTGTAGTTGTTTGACAATGTAGGCGCTTATTAACTTGGACCTGGGTTGAATTTCTAGGGGCTTTTGATGATGTTTTAGTGCCATAATCGTCTGACGATATAGGCTCTATTGACTTAGACTTGGGTTGACTTTCCATGGGCTTTTTGAAGATAATGTTCTAGGTTGATTTTCCAGGGGCCTTTTGAAGATGGTGTGTATCGCCTGGCGATGTGTGAGATGATTAATGTCAGTGCCTTCCACTTTAGACATGCTTCAGTCGTAAGGAAGTGTGATATGATCAATTGTTTGATATGTTTTCCACTTTAGATGTGCTTCGGTTGTAGGGAAATGTGGTAATGAAAGTTGTGTTAAAAATTAATTATCACTTGGAGATGTAAGCAATGTGTCTGGTTTCCACTTTAGACACGCTTTGGTCATAGAGAAAGGTTTGTGATGATGAAACTTGAGTTTGTTTGATTTTTTTTTTTTTATTGTAGGTGCATTTGGCTGGATAATATGTTTTGGCTATTTTATGGAGCTAGGCCTTTTGTGGAGTTGAGGTGTTTGAAATGGTTGCTTTTTTGTGGAGCTTTGATGGGATTAGCCCCCTCCTCATAGAGATGCTTGAGAGTTGGATAATTTAGTTAATGTCATGTTTGTGGAGCTTTTGTGAGATTAGCGCCCTTGTCATGTAGATGCTTGAGAGTTGGCTCATTAGGCCAATGTTTGTTAGGCTAGTCACCTAGTAGCATTGAATGGATTGTTGATGTGAATGGTTGTTTGAATTGTTGATTAATACTTTACCCATGTTTACTTGATGCCTGTACTTCATGAGAAATTAGTGAGGCCACTGGTGTATGATGCGATGCCTGATGTGACTTGATTGAGAACATAACTTGGGTAGAGTCCCCAATTGATAACCTATTTTGTCGTGCATTTTCAACTTGCACAGAGTTGGGCCCTAGCTTTGCATGTGTGGGTTACTTCTATATGTATGGATGATTTTGACTTTTGAATAAGACTTGTTAACTCATGTAAGTATGTGATCCTGTATGCAATATTTTGAACGCCAAAAATTTACCATATTTATGTGACAATGGAGGGGTACCGACTCTCCCCCCTAAAAAAAAAAGAAGACAATGCACCTATACTCATTCTAATGCGATTAGCGATCAAGGAAGTAAACACATGATGATTTGATGTTTTATAAAAAATGTGCAAGATAGAGTCGCTTTGGGCATATGGGAATCGATCCGCCAGCATGTGATGATAGCCCTCATGTTTGGATATGAGGAGTGTTCGAAAGCGATTGATGATTTGAGACAAAGTAATCGGCTCGTAGGGTGTTCTAAGGATAAAAGTTGACACTTGTGTTTGCTGGGAGCTACATGGCTAAGATTTTTGTGATTTTGAGGCTTTATGGTGTAAATTGGGTTTTATGATGTGAACGTAGGAGGTAAGAGAAGCAAAGATTGTGTATAGTTGCTCGAGTTGGTCACTTGAGCATGTCGTTCCACCAAGAAAGGAATGAAAAGGATGCATGAGAACTCTTGTGATGACATAAGCCCCCATTTTGCGATTTGATTGACGTGTAGGATAGGGCCGACTTGAGCCATTGAGTTTTCATAAGAGATAGCCCCCATGTTATGATGAATGGGGCATAATGAAGCATTTGTAATGATCATTACAAGAGTCGAATTGAAACCTTATGTCGATGGGTCAATGATGATGCTTATTGACTTTGGTCAAAGTCAATATGACAACTCTTTTGATGATAAAAACCCCTAAGCCTTGAAAGGTGACTTTTGTTGTCATGTGCTTGTGGTTGCTCAAGTTGGTCACTTGAACATGTTACTCTATAATGAGAGATGGAGACTCTTATGACAGTGCAGGCTCTCAATCTTGGAGAGACGACAGTTGCATGACTCGTTGCTACATGCGTTGACCTTGATAAACAAGAGTTAGAACATGATGATGACAAAGGATGAATAGGAGATTCCCTATGGGTGTGAAAAGGAAGGACAAGGTTCAAAAAATGTTCAATTTTGTGACTCAATGATGAAAGGATTACATGTAGTTGGCTAAGAGACGCTGGTTCAAACTCGAGTCTATGTCAGGTTCTATACTAAAGAGTTTCCTCAAACTTTTATGATGAATATGATGACCTCATTATCTTAATTGATGTGGTTGGACCTTGAGGTGAGGCTACCTACATATCCTTGCGGAATCAGACCTATCGCAGTTCGTGAAAATGTGTATACTTTGGCTATGACTTTTTGGCTTTGAGATTTGTATTTTACACTTGGCTTAATGAGGTTGGACCTTTGCTTTGGGTTTGGAATTTGATAGAGTTTTGGAATTTGGGTTTGAAGTATAGGAAGGTATGATTTGAGAGTGCTTTGGATGTAGGCTATGGTTAGAGGAGAAAGGTTTGACTTAGTGGTGCGTAGATGTGCTTTGACTTTTTCTTGAACTTTGTTTTTATCTTCAAAATGGCTTGACTTTTGAATTTGACTTCATGACCTTTTAAATAATTTTTATTTTTTTTATTTTATATGACACTAGACATGGACACTTCAATGTATAATTTTCTTAATTTGATTCATTTTGCCCTAAGATAATCAAATTATCAAATTTTGTGACAAGTCAACATATAATGAGGAAAATATGCCAAACGAGCCAATTTTAGTCATTACTAGCCTAATTGAGATCAAAAATTCAAAGTATCTAAAGTGTTGAAATTTTCATCCTATCCTGATCATGACGTCATTTTGCACTAAAATGATCAAATTCTACAAGTTTCCGGACACTCATGAGCTCACAAATGCAATCGATTCGTACGAACTGACTTATTCGAAAACTACATTCGTCTCTACTACTAATACTTCTATGAGCAAGGAAGTGAGTAATTAAGCATGCCATGGCCAAATTGAAGTTCATATCACTAATTTGCATTAAGGGTCCGTTTAGTAGGGTGTAAAACGTTTTCGGATGAAAATAGTTTTCCAAGAAAAACCATTTACATTGGAAAACTCATTTTCATGATGAATTTCCGTTGTTTGGTTACATGTAAAATAATTTTACATTCTAAACATTTTCCATTGTTTGGTTGAGTGAAAAATCAATTATTTCAATTTGTTTAGAAAACTTTTTTTTTCCAAGTGTGATGGAAAATGGTTTTCCTCCCATTTTTGAGGGAAAATGTTTTTAATGTGGTGGAAAATGGTTTTCCATCCCAAGTTTTACATTTTAATATATTTTACTTCAAACCAAACAATGTAAAATAGAAAAATAGTTTTCAGGTAAAACGTTTTACGCCTTACCAAACAGACCCTAAAGTAGATAACTTTAAGCATACAAGATCATCACATTTCATCAACAAGCTCAAGAACTATAACCTCCATAACCACCATAACCTCCATGAACATCAAACTTTAAACCTCTAGTTTTCACTCAATTCTCAACCATTTCAAGCGAAATAACTTGCAAAGTATTACATTCCATGCAACCAAACACATTTCACAAAAAAATCACCACATACAAAAACCCACATTTCAAAATTCACATGAATAACCACAAAATACATGCCAAAAACACAAAATAAATGCCAAAAGCCATGAAGAACATTACTTACTTGAGTAATTTGATGATTTGTGAAGCTTTTGGAAGCTTAAAGTTTGAGGATTATGGTTTGGAAATGGCGAAAAAACGGTATTGCTGTTGTTCGTGTTTTTTCTGTTTGAAGGAATGGACAAATAGGCCAAAAAGCAAAGAAAAAGAAAAAAAGGGAGACGGGCTAGCGTGCGCTAGGTCGCAGGCCTTGTGCACATGCGCATGGTCCCTGGCCCCTTTTTTTCGATTTTTGCTCCTTGATTTTCGTGCTAGGGGCCTTCTATGATGCATTAAGGGATATTTTAGACCCGGAATAATCGTCTCATGGGATGATATAATTCATCACATCTCCAAATATTCTCCGAAAAAGTCGAATTCAAAGTCAAATTCAAATTCAAAGTCAAAGCTAAAATTTCTTCATTGCCTACAAGTGAATTACTTGTAGTAAGCTTTTGACATCACACCTTCAACAACTTCCCCATGAAGTTAAATCATGAATCTCTTGAAAAGTCAACTACCTCCGAAGAAAACCATTGACTTGACTTCTATCCCATATGAAGTCAAAATTACATCATCCCCAGGAAAGTTGAGGGAAAGTTCTTCAGCTCCCCAGTAAGGTCAAAAGAACAAATTCTTTAAATATTCCCCAACAAAGTGAAATCATTATGACTAGGGGCATACATCAATCCCCAAAAAGTCAACACTTGGCCGATTCAGAGGATACTTTGGAAAGCTCATTATCATACAACGATCCCCAACGGAGTAAGCCCTAAGGAGGATTCCCTAAAACCCCAACGAGCAATAATATAATGAGTTCAATAGCCTATCACTCCCCCAGTGACGACATGACACTTATTAGCAGATCATTAACAGCCTTGAAATCATTCAAACAAATTTCCCCACTAACCTCAACTCTTGCAACAAAACCCCAGTGGAAGTAAAACCAAAATATTCATCCCTAGTTTCTTCAATAACATCACAAAACAAAATGAACTCTTAAGCCACTCACCATATTCCCTAGTAGATGTATAGTCATCAGCATGAATCTTGACAAAATCATTCCCCAGTGAATACACTATTCTAAAATCATTGAACACGAAACTCAATCCTCATACCTCCTCCCCGGTGAGTGAATCAATCATCAACACAGAGCTCAATTACCCAATCATAAACACCAGACACCGTCATACGATTCTTCTCTATCATCAGCAGCCGACACACTGGCTACTCTTCATCAAACACCATCAATCTACTAAACTCGAGGGTGCCACAAACTGCATTAGATGCGTACGACATTGTCCTATGTCACACATCTTCCTATATGGTTAAGTTGAAGACACCTGAAGGAATCATCGTCACACATCTTTCTATACGGTTAAGCTGAAGGCACCTGAAGGAATCATTATAACACTTTTCCCTATATGGTTAAGCTGAAGACACCTGAAGGGAGCTCTCTGAAGATCGAGGTCCAACCCAAAAAACTCCTAAAAACTTCTAAAAGGCTTTGTCTTGGACTTGGCCCTACAATGACCCACTCGTGGTGAGTAGTTGTCTAGTAAAAGAAAAGCTGCAGGTACAAGTGGGCATAAGTCATTTCATGATGGGCTGGAGAGAAAGCTCTTGCTGTGTTTTGTAGCTTTACTTTATTTTATATTGCTTATGATTGACTAACAATTATTTTGGATGCTGTTTTACTTCTAAAGATTATTGGTTTTGGTTTTTAAGGGCCATTAATATGGTTCCGAAGTGTAATAAAGTTTAAAGTTGATTTTTATTTTGAGATTGTTTCGAAGTTAGTTTTAAATTGATTTTGGTTTTAGGACTTCCGCTGTAATACTTTGATAAATGCCTTAGCCGTTATCACGGTGGTGGTAATACTTTGGTTTTTCCATATTTAGAAGTTTTAATAAATATAATCCTTAATAATTATAATATGTTTTCCGGAAAAATAAAAAGTAAGAAGTTAGGAGATTCCAAGGTGTTACAAGCAAAGCCCAAAACAAGTCGAAAATAGGTTAAATGAACAGTGACTGGGAGCAGAAGTCCCGGGAGACCCAGGCAAAACACCGCCCACCTGGGAGCGATGCCTTCAACCTGGTAGAACCAACGTCTTGTTTCCTTCTTCGTATTTTTCGCTCGTATGCTCCTAATTCCTTCTCCAATGCTTCCTAAAATCTTTCAAGGCTTCTCAAATAGGCCAAAGCTCCCTACTAACTCTCCAAGTCCTCCAATATAGCACGAAATATGACAAATAACATCAAATCTTGCAAATTATAAACAAAAATATAAAAAGCACTAGAAATGACCAAATTTAGTAGAAACGATTCTAAAGAACCAAGTCAGAGCTAAAATTCAAACGAGAACGGGGGTAAAGTAACATATGTATAGTATGCACTTATTACTTAGGCTTTGTCCCCGTCACGATCTTGAGAAGTGGTTCCTAGTTCAATCATTCTACAATAGGTTAAGAAATGAGAGCATAACATTGCTAGATTCTGCTACTAATGGTTGATTTATGAATCAGAAAGTTAACATGCGTGCGATTTGATTGAGGAAATTGACATTCATAACTCATAGTTTGGCAATCGCAGAGGTCACTCAAAGAGTGGTGGAAAACATGTGGTTGATAATAAATATGAGAGTTTGACTTCACAAATCAATGTCATAAGTCAAAAACTAGATAAGTTGAACACTCCTACCTCTCGACCGATGCCGGTCACTGATATGACCGCTCTTTCAAGATGATGTGAGCCGTTTTGTGATGCATGTGGTTCGTTTAGTCATAATGTTACAACATATCAAGGGACTATGGAGCAAGAGTGTGCCTTTCAAGCCTACAAGCACAACCAACTCTGTAACACTTACAATCTAGGCTATAAGGACCACCCGTATTTCTCCTACAAGAGCAACAACGCGCAAAACCCACAACTAAGTATACCTCCTCAACAAAAAAATGTGCAATAATTATAAAGTTTTCAACCTTAAGGACTGCCTCCACCACCAAGTTGTTAGGCCACAATTTCAACCTCAACCACCACCACAAGCTAGTAATAGTGAGAACTCAGAGTTAAAAATTTATATGATGAATATATAGAAGAATATGAAGGCAATGCAAGCTTACAACTGTCAATTGAAGAATCATGTTGCACAAATTGCTCAATCGGCTGGTCAAAGGCAACAAGGACAACTCCCACCTCAACCATCACCGTTGAACCCTCCTCGTGACACGGTTAATGCCATAGTTTTGAGGAGTGGTACCTGATGTGTCTAATATTTATGTTATTTTACTCCCTAATCCCCTAATTAGTTAATTATGGATTAACTAAGATCACTTGAGCCAATTTTGTTGCTAATAGTCTTCTTTTATTGTTTTATGTGTTTTTTCAAAGTTTTTTCTTTTAGGAAAATAATATTTTTCAATTGATTTTGTTACTTGATTTTGGCACTTGAGAAGACACGAGCACTCGTAAGCATTTGGACAATGATTGCCTCACATGACAAGTTGGAGAAAAATGAAAAGTAAAAGTGAATAATTGAGATATTTAGAAGTGAAGATTGTGACCACCGACCACTATTTTGATCATATCTTACAATATATAAATTGGATTGATATTATTCTTGTTGTATTGGAAAGTAGATTTTAAGAGATTTCCAAAAATAGGTTGCTTTCCACATGGAACGCTATGTATGAAAAGTTATAGAGATTTCAAAATGACCATGTGAACCTAATTAATCTTCTGCCCGCAACTTGTTGACTGTTGTACCTACAAGTAATTTCGATGGGCGATTTTTACTGAGCTTCTTATTTTTGCGCATTTTTTTTTATGTTTAAGGCCCACATGGATATATAAGGGGCACAAATTACGAGGCCACGACATCTAGTTTTCATTATTCACTTTTCCACTTCTAAATTTGTAATTAGGCTAACTATTCAGTTTCACTCTCCAGATTAATTAGTTTGATTTGGGGTTGTATTGAAGGATTTATATATCATTCAATTTAATTCCGATTAGTTCGTTTCAATTCATGGTAACTACTTCACTTTTGTTCTTTGTTTTTTTTTTGTTAGATTTATGTTAATAGTTTAATGAGTTTAGCTTAGTCGCATGATTGTTCATGTTAATTTAATTATGAATTGTATTTGTTATAGAAAATAGGGTTTAATAGAGAGTATTTGTGGGAGAGAATAAACCTACCTTCTTATTCAGTACCAAAGTATATATATATATACAAGCATTAAGGGTTTCCTGTAGAGTAAACCCTAGTATCAAGAATGTTCTAGATTGTACCTAAGGGTATAATGGACATCCATAAAATAACAATATTTTATAACACTCCCCCTTGGATGTCCATTATAAAGCAAATATACATCATTTTAAAATGCGCATGTGCAATGCTGCCTCATTAAAAACCTTAACAGGAAAACCTAGTGGGAAAAACCATAGCTAAAGGAAAAGGAATACAGCGCACATTGACTCCCCCTCATGATATTATCCGTTGAGATCCTTGAGATGACGCAACCCGATTTGATGAACTAATTTCTTGAATGTAGCAGTAGGAAGCGCCTTGGTAAATAGATCTGCTAAATTTTCACTTGAACGAATCTGTTGGACACTAATCTCACCATTCTTCTGAAGGTCATGGGTGAAGAAAAACTTTGGCGAAATATGCTTCGTCCTGTCACCTTTAATGTACCCTTCCTTGAGTTGTGCAATACAGGCTGCATTGTCTTCATATAATGTAGTCGGAGCTTGTTTTCCACATAATCGACCACAATCTTCTTGTATGTGCTGAATTAGAGACCTTATCCATACACATTCTCGACTACCCTCATGAATTGCTAAAATTTCTGCATGATTAGAAGAAGTAGCAGCAATGGTTTGTTTCATGGAACGCCAAGAGATTGCGGTACCACCATATGTAAATACATATCCAGTTTGTGATCGAGCAACATGAGGATCTGATAAATACCCTGCATCTGCAAAACCAACTAATTCTTCTTTGGAGGTGTTAGAAAAGAACAAACCTTTATCTTTCGTACCTTGTAGATAGCGAAATATATGCTTAACCCCATTCCAATGCCTTCGGGTAGGACATGAGCTAAACCTTGCTAATAGATTAATAGAGAATGATATGTCGGGTCTTGTGTGACTAGCAAGGTACATCAATGCTACTATTGCACTTACATATGTTACTTCAGGACCAAGAATCTCTTCATCATTTTCCCGAGGGCGAAAAGGATCTTTATCAACATCTAGTGATCTTACAACCATTGGGCTAGTTAACGGATGTGCTTTATCCATATAAAATCTTTTCTGAGACCTTCTCTGTGTATGTGTTTTGATGCACAAGGATTCCTTCTTTTAGTGCTCAATTGTAGCCCTAACAAAAATTTTGTCTTACCAAGATCTTTCATTTCAAACTCTTTTTCAAGTATTGTTATTGAAATCTCTTATGGAGTTCCAATGATATTCAAATCATCAACATAGACAGCAATAATCACAAAACTTGACCCACAATTCTTTATGAAAAATACAGGCCTAAAGGGTCATTTTATAATTTTCTTTCAAAATATTCACTAAGGCATTGTACCACATACGCCCTGATTGTTTCAATCTATAAAGGGATCTATTTAACTAATACAATGTTGTTCTCGAGAACGCGAACCAGTTGCTTCAGGCAACTTGAAACCTCTCGGAGTTTCATGTATATATCACTATCAAGTGGGCCGTATAAGTAAGCTGTTACAACATCCATTAGTCGTAAATCATTCCATGTCTTACTGCCAGACTAATTAAGAATCTGAAAGTAGTTGCATCCACCACAGGAAATATGTCTCCTCAAAATCAATACCCATTCTTTGTGAGAATCCTTGTGCAACTAAACGTGCTTTGTGTCTCACCAATTTCACCCTTTTCATTTCTTTTCCGCACAAAGACCCATTTATATCCCACTGGTTTTACACCTTCAGGATAACGAACTACTGGCCCAAATACTTCTCTCTTTGCAAGTGATTTCAATTCTGCATCAATTGCTTCTTCCATTTTGGCCAATCACTCTTTTCCTACATTCTTCGATGGACTTAGGCTCATGATCCTCTTTTTCATTCAAACATCAAGTGCTACTTATATGCAAAAACATCATCGACGTCGATTTCATTTCGGTTCCAAGTTATTCTAGACATGACATAATCTGTTGATACTCTTCATTTTCAGGTACCTGAGGTATTCTAAAACTATCATTTGTCATGTCTATGGTCTCTTCTAGAGATCCTTCATTTATTGCTTCCTCAATCTGGCCATTACTTATCATTGCTCCTTTTCTTTTGCGAGGATTCTTATCTTTGAAACCTACTGGTCTACTACGCTTCAGGCGCGCCTTAGACTCATGATCATGAGGNACGCTTCAGGCGTGCCTTAGACTCATGAGATTGTCCTTCAGGGACATCAATCTTGATAGGAGCATTTACAGCTGGTATATGTGACTTAGTTACTCTATTTAGGTCAGTAAATGCATCTGGCAATTGATTTGCTAAGCTTTGTAAATTAATTATCTTTTGAACTTCCAATTCACATTGTTTAGTGCGAGGATCAAGGTGATTTAATGATGATTCATTCCAACTAATTTCTTTTTCCAGCTGCTTGTTCTCTCCCCCTAATACTGGGAAAACTGACTCGTTAAAGTGACAATCTGCAAAACGAGCCGTAAATAGATCCCCTGTTAATGGATCTAGGTATCTAATTATTGATAGGGGATTCAAACCCGACATATATGCCCAGCCTCCTTTGAGGACCCATCTTAGAGCGTTGAGGTGGAACAATTGGAACATACACAGCACATCCAAAAGTTCTAAGATGGGAAATATCTGGTTCTTGACTACAAACCAATTGTGATGGGGAGAACTTATGTTTACTGGTTGGCCTGATGCGAATTAGTGCTGCAGCATGTAAAATAGCATGTCTTAAAGCAGAAATCGGTAGATCCGACTTCATAAGTAATGGTCTAGCAATCAACTGAAGACGTTTAATTAGTGATTCTGCAAGACCATTTTGTGTATGAACATGTGCTACAGGATGTTCAACATTTATTCCAATAGCCATACAATAATCATTAAAAGCCTTTGAAGTAAATTCACCAGCATTATCCAGACGTATATTCTTAATAGGAAAATCTGGAAATTGTGCTCGTAATCTTATCAATTGAGCAAGTAACCTCGCAAACGCCAGGTTGCGGGTTGATAGTAAGGACACATGTGACCATCTAGTCGATGCATCGATTAAAACCATAAAATATCTAAATGGTCCACATGGTGGATGTATTGGTCCACATATGTCTCCTTGTATACGTTCAAGGAAAGAAATAGATTCATAATTTATTTTCGCTGGTGATGGCCGAATGATCAACTTACCTTGGGAGCAAGCAGCACAAGAATAATCATTTTGAAGAATCTACTGGCTCTTCAAAGAATGTTCATGTGAATTTTCAATTATTTTTTGCATCATTGATGAACTGGGATGGCCTAACCGGTCATGCCAAACTATAAAGCTATCTGTAAACTTCTGGTTTACAATAGCATATGTCTCAATAACATTAATCTTTGTGTAGTACAAGCCAGTGGAGAGTGCAGATAATCTCTCCAAAACCTGCTTAGTGCCTTGGGTTATACTCGTAATTTGAAGGAATTCATTATTTCCTTCACTTATTGTCTCAATATGGTATCCGTTTTGACGGATATCTTTAAAACTCAATAAATTTCTTTGAGACTTAGGGGAGTACAAAGCATCAATAATTTCGAATTTGTTCCCATAGGCATCAATATAGTTGCTCCTTTCGCCTTCAATAATGTTTGCACTACCGGATATAGTATTCACACTTATAGTATCATCATCAATTGAGAAAAATATCTCTTATTTTAAGTATCCGTATGAGTAGTTGCACTATCTGCTAGACATATTTCTTCACCATTTATGTAATTGAGCTGGAGAGCATTCATGTTCTTCAATAAAATAATAGAAAGTAAATAACATAGCCTAAAATATCCAAACATTCAAAATAACTAAATAAGATTAAAGTTAACAAAGTCTTAAAGCAAAAACAAACTATGACTATCAAGTTCATGCATAAAATAACAAAACCAAAGTAAATACATAAATTATTTAGCTAAATTATGAATGTAAACTACTAAATCTTTATTTGCTAAATGTCATATTATTTTGACTTAATATTCCCTTCAGGGGTGGTGAAGAAATCTGCAACCACCAGGTGAGTTGTATCACCATTATCAAATCACCTTCGCCATCTCATATACAAGTTAGTCTCCACTTTCTTTCCTTTCTTTTTCAGAGATTGCTGATAAAGGTCAACAAGATGCTTTGGTGTACGACATATACGAGACCAGTGGCCCTTTCCTCCGCAACGGTAGACATAGTCTCACTTTAGCCTTCTCATGCTTTTTACTACATACTCATCGGTAACAATTCCGGTGAGAATATGAGTTTTTGAAATGACCACCTCTACCTCTATAATATCCACGACCTCTTCTGCGGCCATGACTTCCACCACGACCTCGACCACTGCTGCTGGCAGGGCCTCTATTGTTAATTCGTATCCCATTGTGGGATGCAGCATTCACTTCAGGGAATGCAGTAGAGCCAGTTGGCCGTGATTCATGAATTTTCAATAAAAGTTCATCATTTTGTTCAGCCACTAGAAGACAAGATATCAATTCATAATATTTTTTAAAACCCTTTTCACGATATTGTTTACTCAATAAGAGATTATCCTTGTGAAAAGTGGTATATGTCTTTTCCAACATATCCTCATCAGTTATTTTTTCTCCACATAATTTCAGTTTAGAAGTGATTCTAAACATGACTGAGTTATACACACTGATTTAAAATCTTGTAATCTTAAATTAAGCCATTCATAACGAACTTGAGGGAGGATAACATTTTTCTGGTGGTCGTACCTTTCCTTTAAATTATTGCAAAGCACCATTGGGTCTTTCACAGTTAAATATTCAGTCTTAAGGGCTTCATGAAGGTGATGGCAAAGGAATATCATAGCTTTAGCTTTGTCTTGGCTGTTTTCTTGTTTTCCTGCTTTGATAGTTTTTCCAAGACCTTTTGCATCTAGATGAATTTCAGCATCCAATACCCAAGACAAATAATTCTTTCCAGTAATATCAAGGGCCGCAAATTCAAGTTTTGCTAGGTTTGACATAATTTACTATATCAAAATAATATTGTAAATTAGGAACTATTATATAGTGTAATAAATGTATATATGCCACTAATTTACTGATAAATGAGTCAAGTAATCAACAATGACAAATTTACTCAATACATATATACTGTATAGACAAATTCACAAAACACTATATATATATATAATGAAATAAAATAAAATAAAATAAACCATGGTGGGTGATAAGCTTTGCATTAAAAATACTCGTATGCGCTAATATTATTGTTTGATAATTCATATTAATAAAAATCAATGCCTAACACTTAATTTATATAAAGATGGAAATCATAATCCTACTGAAATTATAATAAAGCATAAACTCTTAATTATACTAGTAGACAAGATAATGACCAAAGTTCTTACTCCATATGTACCAACATAATGAATGATAAACTAGCTAATTGTATGTTGTTAACCGATTTATGTTGTCAATAGCCATATATTATTATTATTATTATTATTATTATTATTAATCAACCCACTAATTCGTTTTGCAGCAAAAAACTCGCTTCCTCAAAACAGTGAACAAAATTAAATTGAGCAAAACTTTCTAACTATGAAATCTGTATATTAATCTGATAAATTAAGTGATTTCTCTTCCTTCTCCAGTTCTCCCGTTATTCTTCAATTTTCATTTCAATTTTTTTTTTCCAAATCAATTTCAACTGAAAATCCTACTTATAATCAAACCTTCGAATTCAATCAAATTCCCACACACATTACAATCCAACCTTTTTTTTTTTTTTAATCTTCATGAATTTGCAAATTGGGGCAAAATCAGGTTAATTTCTCTACTTATCGTTTTTTCAATTTTCAGTAATTTCGTAGATTATAAATCCTAATTTTGTTTCACAGTATTTTCGATTCATACCCTTCTGTTATATTTGACAATTTTTATTTATTTTTGATTAAATTGTATCAATTTGATTAACTTTGAATTCTTAATTAATCGCCAATTGCATGCAATTTAGTATATTCGATTAAAATTTGATAAAGTTGATATCTTTAGTTTAAATTCAAATGCAAATTGCTAAAGTAGTTTCCTTTCATGGGTTATATGAAATTCTGAATTTTGAGATTTTAATTTGTACTTCTGTTAAATATTTATCAGTGTTACTTAAGCATCTATTGCGTGCTCTTTGGACTTTTGATATGTTTGTGAATGGGTTAATTACAGGAACTACTCTTTTGTTGAAGAAAGTTTGAATTTTGATGATTAATTGTGTTTTAATTTGATTAATTGATTGTTAATTATGTGTATTAGTATTGAAAAATTTATTTGACTTTATATACATAATACGAAGTGATAAGCACTATAAAAAAATATCAGTAAGTGGATATAATGTGCAACAATGACATTAATACTAAGTATATACGAAGTGTCAAGCGCTACGACAAAACAAACATTAATATAATTGATTTCCACTTTATCAACCACGGTACCAGATTCCAAAACTATATTTACAATTATGGAGACAATAAAAACGAATCTAAAACCATAATTCAATCCACCAAACTATAATTATAAGTAAAGAAGGAAAACGTACCTGATAGTAGTTACCTTGAATGCTCAGTGATTAGGGTTTCATGCTGATAACGTGTTATAGAAAATAGGGTTTAATAGAGAGTATTTGTGGGAGAGAATAAAACTACCTTCTTATTCATCAGTACCAAAGTATATATATATATACAAGCATTAAGAGTTTCCTGTAGAGTAAACCCTAGTATCCAGAATGTTCTAGATTATACCTAAGGGGTATAATGGACATCCACAAAATAACAATATTTTATAACAATATTAAGGGTTAATTTAATTATGAATTGTATTATGTTTATTGTTTTAGTTTTCATAATTTTGAGTGAGAAATTTCCTTTCTAGGGTTTAGGGGATCCACGAACATGTTAATGAAGTAATTTAGTGTTAACAAATTAGTTCTTAATTAGTAATAAATTTTTTTTATTGATATTCATTAATTGCAATTAGATTGCTTGCGGGTTTAATTGTAAGTTTAGTAATTGTTGAGATTGATGACGAGAGGTAAGGTTACCACAATAGGCCATCGAATAATAAGCAAAAGGAGTCTAAGAAAGAGTGAGAGTTGCTAGAGGAGTTTGGAGGGAGTCTAAGTTTGAGAGAATTAGGCCCTATTCTCCTCGTCTTATTTTTGCTTATCTGAACTTATTTTTGCTGAACTGGACCTATTTTTGCTGAACTGAACTTATTTTTGCTGATCTAAACTTATTTTTGCTGAACTGAACTTATTTTTGCTGATCTGAACTTATTTGCTGAACTGAACTTATTTTTGCTGAACTGAACTTATTTTAGCTGAATTTGTTTTATACTAATTAAAAATTATAGGGCAATTATATAATATAATTGAATTTTATTTAGGTGAAAATAATTGATTTATTATAATCTCTAAATTATATATAATCTGATTTTTTCCCTCAAATTTCAGAATCTTATGGACAAAGGAATGCACAATATTTTATCATCTTCTTTTTAGTAATATATAGTTTCCATGTATTATAATATCATCATATATCTAGATTAACATATATGTATTTTCATATAAAATAATATATTTCCAATTTTCCATCAAAAATATAAAATCATATGTAAATTTTTTTTTACATATTATTTCCATACAATACATATTCTCTTCGAAAATGCTACCTAAGTATTTTTAAAATTATATTCTACTGTTTTTATACCATAATTTCTCATTTAAAAAGACGTGCACATATAAATATCCATGTACAAATTAATTTGCATAATAGATATAGATTTTTGTTTTTTTTAAACTGAACTTATTTTTGCTGAACTGAACTTATTTTTGCTGATCTGAACTTATTTTTGCTGAACTGAACTTATGGTTGAACTAAACTTATTTTTGCTGAAAATAAGTAAAAATAAGACGAGGAGAACAGGGCCTTAGTGTACCCTAGTTTGATGAACTTTGTGGAATTAGTCAATTTATGCCTTTTGAATTCATTGATTGTTCATGGTTAGTCGATTGCCCTGGGTATTTATTAATTTGAGTCAATCCTTAATTATTAATTTTACTATTAGTAATTAGAAAGTCATAATTCCCAACCAAGGGTCTTTACACAGTGTATCCCTTTTAGAACTAATAGAGTTTAATCGCTTCCCTATGAATATGGTCCCTTCTTCCCAAACTATATTGGTTTGTGTTGATTGGCTTACTTTTGAGAGGTGTGTGATAGCCTATTCAATACCTCCTATGATGGTCCGCAAATGCCGACTGATAATTTTGTTCTCAATGTTGCGGTAGGAGCTGACAAGGCTAGTAATGTGGTAATTGAAGACTTGGATGAGGAAAGGGAAGCTGAAGCACCCAGGAGAGGGTTAAGGATTTTAAAAAGCCCACATACATTACTCCTCCATAGATGGTAAGGTTTTCTTTTCCTAATAGCGTAGATAGGAAGAAGAATGACTCATAATTTAGTAAGTTTCTTGAAATAGTTAAAAATTTGCGAGTTACTCTGTCTTTTATTGAACTAACACACATGTACCCAATTATACTAGATTTTTGAAAGATATTTTGAGTAGGAAGTTTAAGTTGAATGCAGTGGAGACAGTAGCACTAATTGAGGAGTGCAATGCCATATTGCAAAATAAATTTCCATCTAAACTGAAAGACGTTGGAAGCTTTTCCATTTCTTGACCATTGGCCCTTTTCATATTTGTGTTTTGACTCTTGTCTTGGAAAGGTGACATTTGTTGATGGATTTGATTTTATCCCCTTATTACGATCAATTTTATTAACCATGATTGGATTTTAAACTTGGACTATGTTAAGGGGAGGATTTGAGACACTATAAATTATTATCCATCTTATGTTCTTTTGTGCTTAGTTTCTGGTGCAACCGTGCAAAGTATGATCATTGTTTTGTCTTTAGACTTTAGTAGCTTAGTTCATGTTTGTGTATGTTGTGCATGATGGAAGACCTTCTTTGATTAGCTAGCCTTTAGATTCACTCTTAGTTCTTCATGGTTCGTTCATCATACTATTCCCTTCGATCCATATTTTTGAGCATTGACTCTCACTTGCTTTAAAATGCATTATAAACTGTTCTTAGCCGTGCATTGCTCTGATTATATGTCTTATGCCCAAGCTTGGCTAGTGAGAGTTTCATTAGATTGGATCATTTTTTGTTGAGTTTTGGTTGTGTTTTGGAGCCATTGGTGATTCTGATAGTATGTTTTATGGATTTTGACATCAAGTGGTTGTCTTGGTTGATCTTAGCTATTTTTGGTTGTAAGGGAAATTTTATGTTTGACTTTTGGAGGTTGATACGAATCAAGGTGACAACTTTGAAGGTTTGATTATGGCTTCAACTAATGATTCAAGTATGGGAGAGATTATATCTTATGGAGATTCAAGGCTTTTGGGATCTTCTAAGTCATCATCATTTGTGTGTATGGTGGCACACATTACTCGATCATTTTGAAGCATGGAAAGGCTGGTAGATTTAGGGGAATAAGTTGGTTTTGACTATGGGTTTTTTTTTTCCCACCGCACTTTCTAGGGTTTTTCTCATTTCAGGCTTTATTGTTTTTAGTTCTTATTGAGTCTTGTCCATCATTTTATACCTAAAAGACATGAGGAATGACTTATTGAAGGTTTCTTGATTAACATATTGAATCTTGAAAAGTTTCTTGAAGATTGAAGGGAATTCTTGAAAATGGAGCAAATTGAGACAGGGTAATATGGCGAGATTTGCGTGTTTCTTGAAGAATCTTGGGCATCTTGGTTTATCTGCGTCTTTTGGTTATTATTTGATGATTATATTGTTTGTTATTTTGTTAGAATAAAATCTTAAATTTGTTAGGATTTGTCAGCTTAGGTTTGTTCAAGATTGGATGTGGGTGTGTGTACTCTTCCAATTTTGAATAAGCTTTGTTTTAGGCATGTGTATTGTTGTTAGGATATTGTTTTGAGTTTTTTAAGGCTGTTATAAATTTAATAGGATTTTAGTTGCTGGTTATCCTACAAATAGCCTCAATTACAATTGTAACAAATTAGATTATTGATTGAATAAAACATTGTGTTTTAGTTTTATTTGTTTTTCCAAAATAACAAAATAGTTGTGAGAATTTTCGTGTGTGAGGAATTTCGAAACTAATAGTTAGTGCTTAGGATTTAGACTCTTGCGAGGATAGTTTTAGGAATTGAGGGTGCTTATAGCTTTAATCAATTCATAAAACTATTCGACCTAGGATCGTTTTCTTGGTGCTTTGCTTTAGAGAAATCGATACTTGTTTTCTATTCCTTGTTGTGAGTGGTGATTTTATCAATATTCACATCAGAGGTGTAATAGTTGGATATAATATGACCTCTTGATTTTACTATCTTTTCTATGGTTTCATTATTCAAAATAAAAGGAAAAAGAAAAAAGAGAAAAATCGAAAAGCACAAAAAAAGAATAAATAAATAAATGAATGCTCTTACTTACAATAGTTTGTAAATAATTAGTTGTCAGTAGTAGTTGTGAATACTTGTTTTAGTTGTGTTGTTAGTTAGATAAAAGTTGGTTAGTTAATATTTTGAGCATTAAAGTATGGAACTTCAAGTTTGGTTATTGTGGTTGGCATTGGATGTAGGAGGTGTTTGTCGACATTACTTTGGTGTTGTTGAGGCAAGAGATTTTTTCGGGGGGTTCTATACGTAGACCCTGCATTCCACCACAATTCCAAAATATATCTTTCTATCCTTCACCCTAGCTATGTATAAGCTCTATAATGTCCTTGATCTTCATGTACATGCTTGAATTTTTGTGACTTGAGTCTTTTTCCAAAGCTATAGAGTAGTACTTGCATTTCGAGTCGACTTAGGATCGGATTGAGTGTATCGACCTTTAGACACTAGTATGAGGTGTGAGATTTGGTAGGGTTTACTTTTTTTTGTATTAAATATTCAAAAACTTTTCACATTTGCATCCATGCATGTGTTTGTTGGGAGGTAACTCTCATAAGCCAAACCTTTACTTGTACCCAAGCAAACCATGATCCCAACAAACAACGGCCTCACCCCAAAAGCTTTACAAAACAACCAACTCAAAGCAAGTTCCAATGAAAAACCCTTCAAAACTCAACTCTTCAAATAACCCACCATTATCCCCTACACATAAGTCAAATAGGGATATCCATGCAAGTTTTAAGGATCGATGACTGCGGTAGCTCACGTGATGTCACTAACATGAACAAATCAACAACCAACAAACAATTTTATTTGGGGTGTTCATAGTCACCCAAACCGAGCTTTAGTTACAAAAATACTTGCACACTCTTAAACTAATAAAAGAAACTACTTTACTTGAAAACATGATTGCAAATATATTAATTAAACTGTAATTAAAAAACAAGAACTAAGGTAAGAAATTGCAATGATATTGAAAGAATGATNAAAAAAAAAAAAGAAAAAAAAAAAAAAGTAAAAAAAAAAAAAAAAAAAAAAAAAAAAAAAAAAAAAAAAAAAAAAAAAAAAAAACTAAGGAAAATAATCTCTTAAATAATGATAGTATGTGTTCTTAGGTTACAATACAAGGGGTAGTTATATGGAACCCAAAATCTCAAGAAAGAGACTTGGTGCAATCTTCCAATGACACCGTTTAGCATACTTTCCGTTCGCCTGATCGAGTGCACTACTCAATTTGTCGAGGCTTTAGTGACTAAGTGTGAACCGCCCAACGGTACTAGGTAGAATGTCGCATTCTAATAATGGCCTTATTGGGAAAATACACCTCCGTAGGGTAAAGTGCAGCTTTGTTCATTTTGTGCCCAAATCACTTCAAACCTTCCCCAAGCATCATCATAGTTTCCTTAAACATGTTGCTCATGATGATGGCTAATGATGAAAATATTTAGTGGATGATCCGTCCACCCGCTCCACCCACTTTATTAAACGAATGGAAAACCCGGTGTAAATGGATGTAGCTCGGGTGATATTTATGGGTGACAGATTAGGGTGGATTTTTTTCATCCATCACACGACCCATTATATATATATATATATATATATATATAGGATGAGGTTCAGATGTGAACCCTCTTTACATGAGAACCATGAGAACTACATCAAAACTCCTTTATTCAATTTTTTTTATTTTTTTACTTTACTAAGGCTATGTTCTCTTCACGGGATTTGGCTGGAATGGAATGGAATAGATTTGATTGGAATAGAATGGAATGGAATGGATGGGATTAGAATGGATTGCCGGGATTAGAATGAATTGCTGGGATTAGAATAGATTAGAATGGATTGCCGTAATTATTATTATCATTAGTTATTAATATTTTTTAACAATGGTAATTATTTTTTAACATTGAAATTATTATTATTATTATTATTATTATTATTAATATTATTATTTCCAAATAAAAAAAATTGCCTGTTGATTTCAGCTTAATTTCAGTTTGATGCCACAAATGGAAGAAACGTATCAATTGGCTATAATTGTGGCAACATGCACTTTACATAATTTCATTCGTTTAGACAAGTTAGGGATTCCAATTTCTCATGGTCCCCAAAATATTGAACGTGTAGCTGATTTAGATTTCACTAATCCGACACGAACACTGTTAATGCGAGACATTCGTGCAAATATTGCAGATGAAATATGGCAAGATGTGTGTGCTGGAAATATGAGGTTCCAAGATGATGATGATATAGAGGAGGAAGAAATATACGAGGATAATTGAAGCACTTCTTTATCTATTTGTAAGGATATTGTATCTACAGTAAATTATTATGTAACAAAAATGTAGTGCAAATTTGTTATGAACATTATTCTGTCGTCAAAATTTAAATTTTCAAGAGTTTAATTAAGAATTTAATTTTAATTAAGATTTAAATTTTCAAGAATATATTGTCGGGATTAGAATGGATTGGAATGGATGACCCGGGAATGGAATGGATCGGGATTGTAATCCCGTGAAGAGAACGGAGCCTAAGTGTTATGGTGTTACTTTACATATATTTTAATAGTAACAAGGCGTAAACATTTATTTCAAGTGTTTCAAACTATCATATATAATTGACCTGTAAGCGATAACTATGACCACCTAAATATTATACGATTTTCAAAAGCCAAAAAAGTTAACTAAATTTTGTTTAAATTGAAAACTAAGGGTACACCTACTTGAAATACATGGTTAATAAGTGATTGTAACTTTCAAATGTATCTAATACAGACGTTATTCACTAGTTCTCACGGTTTTTATGCAAAAAGGGTTTTATATATATATATATATATATATATATATGGGTATGTGTGTGTATAGATCTTTTCCCATATTATACTAAAGAGTTCACCTTACTTTGTGACTTACAAAATACCTTAAGGAAATGAAGAAGCCTCCATTGACAACAGAAAAAATGAACCACATCATATTTCAAAAATCTAAAATCCATTTTTCTACCATCTTTCGACCCCCAAAAAAGTCTAAAAACCCAAAGATTCAAAACTCAACAAAGTTATTCTCATTTCTTATCCCAATTAATCCCCTTTATATCTCTGAAAACTCCATATCAAAGATCCCCAATGTCATCTTAGATGCAAGTATTATGCTTCATATTGAGCTATGGATGGTCCAAATCATGTGGTGTTTGGTTTATATTTGTCATATAGCTCAATATATATGACGAAAATTGCTTAGCTTTCTTTATGATTATGATATTAGCACATGGTTGATTTGGATTGTTGCAGTATTTGTGTTATTGAATTCCATTAGTATTGAATTTCTGGGCTTTTAATAACCTGAACAAACCATTCACCTAGAGTTAAATGAATGGATTGATTCAAGTGGTGGTTTCGTCGGGTGATGGATGGATTCGGGTGGAGTAGCTAAGAGCGGGTGATGGATACGGGTGGTGCTCCAGCTGTCTCAAACCCGATCCATTTTCCATCCCTAATCATGGCTTCCCCTACCTAACCTTCTCGGGGCTTAGCACATTAATAGATGTAAAACACCATATCTCGCACATTTCACAATAAACACCAAAGACACTAGGGATTAGGCAAAAACGTTTAGAGATATAAATCAATGGGAAAGGAAGTTAAATTCATATATAAAATAGGCTTATCAGACGTGCTCACTAGAAATATGTTGTTTTAAGGTCTCTTATCACCCACTTTTGTTTTAGTATCAAATTTGAGGGGTGTAGGTTGCTTGGTAAAAAAGTGTTATCATGTCATTAATGACACGCTAATTAATATTTGATTAGTTGGGACATTATTCAAAAGTTGCTATGTAGGCAGATTCTTCTTGTTACATGCACAAAGGATACTAGCCCAAATTTGAGAGACTAGGTTGTAAGCGAGTGATTTTGATGGTTGGTGAGGGAGTCTAAGGCAATATTAATGGAAGGAAAAGTCTCATAGAAATGTGACTCTTGTGAGGGATGAGAGGTTAGCGTTTTAGTAAGGGGAAAGTGAGAAATAGAGAAATGGGGTTCTATATGTTGAATTGGGGTATCGAGCTTAATCAAGTTGGACTTTGTCTAACTAATTGGACTTTTTTTAGAATTTCGGACATTCAAATTACTCGAATTTCATAATTTGTGAACTAGATTCGATTCGAATTTTCAAACTTTCAAAAAAACAAAAAAAATGAAAATGAATTATGGTTTTCAAACAAATTTAGAAATTCATAAATAATTATTTTTTTTGTACACCCCTAATACGAGTCATAAGTGGAATCCTCTCTAAAATTAAAGTCTACAAAGTTAAAGTATAGAAAAAATTATAATTTTAGAAGATATAATGTTTTGAAAATTCTTCATTAGCTAACATAAAATAGTGGTAGCTTTTGGTTTCCCAACACTCCAACCATTTAAAATGAGAAAATTTTCTTCTTTTAAATTTGACAAATGCCAATAGACTTTGTTATGTGACATAGTGACAATTATATTGCAAATGAGTTCAAAATAATAAACATCTTATTCATACATATTTGGGATCAATGTCCTTCCAAATATTAAAGGCAATTCACTTAAGCATATTAAACTAAAGCGACTTTTGACGCGTATATTTTTTGGCCCACATGCCTTTGTTTTTTAACTTAAACTTCACTAAAATTTGACCGCTAAGAACAAAATCTACCATCGCAACAGACTTCATGACGAGTCGAGCAAATAAAAGCTTCTTTTGACGCTTAGATTTAGTCTTCATGTCCACAAGTTGCACACAATCTCCGAATTTTGATGTGAAAAATTCCTTCAATTCTTCTTTAGACACTGATGAACCACGTGAAAAGGTTATATATAAGCTTCGATCATCATCATCCTCGGTGTAATCTTGAGCGTGCAACCACAAATTAAAGTTATGCTTTCCGTTGAATAAATTGCTACTTGGCCATAACTGGAAATAAATGGGACCGAAAACCAGATCTGGAGATCCTGGAATATGGATAATTTGATAAGGAAGATATTGATGTGAGCGAAGAAGCTTTGACTGTAAGATATCAGAAAAGACTCGAGAGCAAGTAGTCCTAAGGTATCGTTTCATACCACTAATAGCAGTGTACTTTCGCTGATAAAGGGATTGTATCGATACATCGAAGCCTAAATGACTAATAGGGTTTGGTATGTGACTATGAAGGCTCGATGAAGCAAAATCTGATGTTAAGAAACTTATATACCGAGTTGCTTCTCTTAGTACTAATTCCATATCAATGGGACTTAATACATATAACAAATCAAAAATTATAGGTTTTTTGTTGTTTTGCTCTTGTAACCACAACAGAAAGGCTATTATGAGAAGCGACAACTTTATATTATCTGAATAATATTCTAAAATAAGGAGGAAAAATGCACGATATGCTCGATTTAGGTCACACAGACGATATTTAATTGCTAATGGATCCATAGAAAATTCTACAAATCCTTCAAAATTTTGCTCGAATGGAATTTTACACTATTTTAGAGAGAGAAAAATATAGAAGAAGAAAACTTGTTTAAAGTAAAGTGAATATAGTGTATTCGTTGTGGCTCTTATATGATACGCAATAATGTCAACACATGTGTAATACATCTTGATGACTTCTTATACATGTGAAGCAATTCACTTGTTATTTAAAACTAATACTTTATCCGCTCTTCATTAGTCACAATGTTCCACTATGACACGTATTTTATGGAAGAGGAATCAGGACGTAAATGAACAAATTAATCAAAAAAGTTTTGACACAAACAATGAATCAAGTTATCAATGTTAATTATTTTGATTTTTTCGCTTAACTATGTAATCAAAACTTTTTCTTAAAATGCGCGACGAAGTGAAATGCTACGACTAGTTAGGAGTTGAGGACACACACACGCACTTATATTTAATGTTATTCATGTGAACTTTGGACTCTCATGTTGTTCACAAATCTACCTCCAACTAGTACATTTAATAATTTAACCATGAGATTAAATTTAATTCATCTAACTATGAATTTTTATTATGTTTATTTTTAATATTTTTTAATACTGAAACTTAACCAAAAAATAATTTTAATTACCAATTGTGTCGCAAGCTACGTAAAAAATTCCAAAGCAGGATTGGTACTAAAAAATAACGGAAGAAGAAATAATTGTAATATAAAGAGGGAGGAAATAATATTATTATAACTCCAAAGAGTCTAATAATTCTGATATAAAAAGAGAGAAAATCTTGCAAATTCATACATAATAATAAAAGTTGGTCACCACGATTAATACTCTAAATTAGTTTCCACTATATATTTATTCATGCATTTAATATTACCAATACTTTTGCTATATACAATGGCAACCACTGCTTAAATGATGATTTTACTTTAGCTATTGATTTTTTCTATATATTATACATTTTCAATGCCAAAAATTAATTTGCAAAAAAAGATTTTTTTTTTTTTTCTGTAAATTTCTTGTGAAAAGAATCAAATTGAAATAATGGTGTCTAAATTAGTCATTTATCAAATAGTTTGTTTAGAGTCCATGTTTTCCAATTACCAAATAAGAATTGTTTGCCTACCAAACATAGCCAAAACAAATAAGTAAATAAATCAAATTGCAATCACATTGCAGAGCCATATCTAAAAAACAATTTTGGTATAAATCATGCAAGTTGTTCATATATAAAGTTAGTAAAAATAACAAAACAATATCTTATAACATTTTCTACACCTCAAGGATGTATATAATAAAGTTTACATTTGGAAGTTTTAAAAATCTATATATAGTATAGATATCATCAATATTTTTAGATATTTTCTTTATAATCTTATCTTCCTTGTATATTTAATTTTTTTGGGGACAAAGTATATAATACCATGATTGTGTATAAAATTAAACAATTCTAATACAATCAGTAATAAAACTTATCACCTAGGTATCTTCCTTGTATAAAATACATTAGCAATACAAAATGATAATGTCATACACATAAAAATGTCAAATTACAAAGAAAATTAAATATTTTATGTGATGGGTTTGATTGGGGGAGCGATTGTCCCTCCGAGGTCTCTCTAGAAACAAGTCCTGGACTCCCTCGACAGGTTACAAGTTCGAGGTTTACAAATACTCGCATGTTAAACGCACACACATGAGTGTGTCTTGCAGTATGATCGGTGGATAATAAGGATAAGACATTTGACAAAAGTAGGAGTCACCAGCATGTCTTTGGGGGAAGAGCATGCACACCAAAATATTATCGAACAGGGAATCGAAAAATGACTCATGCACGGTTTTGGTACAGAGAATGGATTTAGGAGCAAGGGTATGAATATCGATTTTCGTACGTCATCCACCCGCATTTAGCGGCCTCGTACTCGGACGTTAGCACTTTAGGTTGAATCATTGGTTACATAGATATTTCTAGATTAACAGCTTAGCGTTACTTGCACAAAAAGACTACTCTTTACTAGGTGGGTTCGTTTTGATGCACATACAGTATTGAGAGCGGTCACTTTATTTTATACATGTTTAACTATTGCCAGATTTCATAAATTATCTTATCCGTTGTGATCTGCACATATCAACCTTTTATTTAACCCTAATACAAGTGATATACAACAGTTTGGTATACAATTTCAAGGAAGTGGGGAGATTATAATGCATATGTGAAAATGCTCATGAATGCATGAGTTAATAATAATGGATATAAATATGAGAGAAAAGCTATGTACATACACAAGGGAAAAGTGGGAACCTATGACATGACACTAAGAAGGATTAAAATCATGAGACGATACTATATGCTTTAAAAATCATGGAATAAAAACATCCGAAACTTGATACTACAAAAATGCTATCTAGAGAAAAATCTAAACATGAACTCTAATAAAGCATTTAAAACAGAAGAATGATTAGAAGCTAGAGTAAAACATGAAATATAAGAAAAATTAGTAAAGACATGAGATAAAACATGCATGAAAAGCTAAAAGAATAAAACTAGAAAACAAAGTCTAATCATGACACTTACAAATGCCACTTAAGAACAAAGTGCATAGTAAAAATTAAGGGATATGAAGAACATGCTAATGATACGAAGGAAATTAAAGCATGAATTCACAAAAAAGAAACACAAGAATCAGAGTTATAACGAAGAATTTACAAGGAAAACGGGTAAAATCGAAAAAACTAAATTTCAAAAGACTAGAACGAGAACGATTTAGTGAAGGAGCTAAGAAAATTAACTTTCTCAAGCATTTTTCACCACTTTAGGAGCATTCACGAGTAATCCAAAGCCTTGGAACCACTTGGAGCACCCAAAATAAAGCTTACAACGTGAAGGTTAGCTAGTTTTTGTTCTTAAAACTGAATTGTTTTTAGTATTTCGGAAAATGTATTTGGAATCTAGCTACAACTTTTTAACATGATGTAGATGCATTTTTACGAAGGTTTTGTTAAAATACCATAAGGATATTTGAAATATGTGAAGAGTCATGGCAGTTTGAGTAATTATTGTTGGTCACGGTGTATTTCAAAAAACAAAGTGTAAGTATGAGAGTTATATTTTATCTTTGATTGATTGTTAATGCCTTTTTGTTCTGAAAATGGATCTGTATTCTCATTCATGAATCTAGTTTTTGGTATCGTAACCGTGCCCATGGGTCTTTCTCATTTCTCTGATCGAAAATATTTGAGTGTGCATGCTCTTCCCCTAAAGACATGCTGGCGACTCTTACTTCTTATGATCTTTCTTATCCCTATTGTCCATCGATCATACACAAAGCTGCACCCACATGTGCGTTTAACGCACTGTTATTTGTAAACCCTCCACTTGGTAACCTCGTGAGGGCCTCTAAAGCCAGTTTTAAGGGAGGTCCTGGAGGGATGATCACTCCTTCAAGCACCATTGAGCCCCCTCAAATCTCATTATCAATTTCCTTAATTTACATGCATGATATCAAAGGTAGCTAACAATTTGAAGCAAAGGGAGTAGTGAAAAGGTTTCAAGGTCTACTTTATAATAACATATTAGACCACAATTGTAGTCCTCAGAAATACCACAAAAAAATAAAATTCACAAGTCCGAAACCTCATTTAAACTTTATGAATCCTAGAATATTTTTTGTTAAGCATGAAGAAACACATAATCTTTGAGCCACACCGATAGTTATAGATTTGAAGTTAGTTGGAATAGTTAAACACTAAATTAATTCCAAAATTTGCACTTTTAATTTAGATACCTCTAAAGTTTTCCAGACCTTCAAATATTTTGCAACTCATCTAATACTCATGAAAATAATCAAAACATGGTTATAATAAAATTCTCCAAATGCTTACAATATTAATTATAAATTTTAGCTCATAAAACACCAAAGAATTGTTCGTTTGAGGAATCAGAAACCATTTTAGAATTATCAGAATTTCTAGATCGTAATTTAGTTTATCAACCTAAAATATTTGATTAACAAATCCACACTTATATGGCAATTTTCATATTTATCTTAAGACATAAATCCAAAAGCAATGTATAACTGAAGTAGGAAAAATTTATTGGAATAGTCTCATATTTGGTCATTTTACTAAATTAGGTCACGCCTCTCATTTATCTAGTTATAAACTCACCTTATACATAAGTCTTCTCAATTTACAAGTGTCAAGTTAACAAGGTAAGAATTTTTTTTTTTTTGGAAAAATTCATAAATATAATCCCAACTATGGGCATTCACCTGATAAAAAACCGAATTTTGATTAATCCAAAAATGAACCCAACTTTCATGCTTATTTTCCAATTTTGGACCCTACTAAATTTTAACCTGTAAAATCAAGTAAATCTTATTAATTATCCGGTTTTTTCTTAACATTTGGAGGTTTCGGGTAGAAGGGATGGTTGTGGTGGTGTTTTCGGGTGGTCTTGCTTAAGCAAAAACCGAATAATTAGCAAGATTTACTTGATTTTACAAGTTGAAATTTAAGAGGGTCCAAAATTGGAAAATGGGCATGAAAGTTGGGTTCATTTTTGGATTAATCAAAGTTCAGTCTTTTATTAGGTGAACGCCCATAGTTGGGATTATTTGTATGAATTTTCCCTTTTTTTTAATTTTAATTAAGTAAATAAGCAATTTAAGAAAATAAGTAAAATAACTAAATAAAAATTGCAACCAAAATGAGCGAAACAACTACGAAATCTGTTGGGAACAAAACCATGTACCTTCTAACATGAAGCCCATATTAACCTAACTACCTAATTTGATAGAATAAGAATATACATTGATCATAATGTTTCATTAGTATGAGTTTCAAGAATTGATATGAGCTATGTAACATATACATCATCTATAATCTTGTTTCGGTTGCCATCATCAAAGGGAGGATTTATGGTTGGAGATTGGCCATTTTATGCTTATAAAATTAGAAGTACACGAGACAAATTACTAAGTTGCTCAAATTCACTCCTCTGAAACATTTTCTAGTGATTTGCCTGTGTAAGCTCCTAACTTGTGAGATTTTAAAAAGTTATACTCTGGAATCGAGCTATATGTTGATAAATTATAAGGAAAGAAGGAACATCCATGTCATCCCCTATGTTGGGCCTACGATTTTAATGGGTCTAGTTGTACGAAATAGAAATAAGCATAAGCAAGTAGAGCTAGCTAGTGAGTCTAATGGGTCCATTAGTTCCATTTAGTTTCAACCCTATTCACTCCAAGCGCCCCTTGACCATAAGGGTATAAACACACCTCATTTATGACCAACAAGGTACACATTATTCAAGCATTTAGCATTAATTACTCTTAAGCTATTGCATTTTTACTACATGAACAAACACTTACTTAATTCATCAAATCTTCCTAATCTTCAAGCTACAAATGTGGTCTACAAATGATGTCTTTCCGGAGCTACATAACATCAAATCTTCCTAATCTTATCATCAAAATTCATCAAGGATCATATTGTTTTAACTTGAAACAATTTGGCGCCTTTGTGGGGAGAACATTATCAATTATTCAAAATAAATCATTCAAGAAATGGTGAATTTTAGCCTTTACGGATACTGTTGACATTTGATAGGATAAGGGAGAGTCACGACTCCACCTCCAAGGAGACCTTTCCCGAAAACTCCTTTGATCGGTACAAGCGAAATCATAATGCCTATCAAATGAGAAGGCACATGAAAAGAGAAGGATCAGTCTCATAAAAACGCCCAGTAATCTCGAGGCGGTTATGGAAATGATCAACTAGCATCTTTATGCCACAAAAGGTCAAATTTCAACCCAAGCCGAGTCGAGTCGACGAGATGATGATAAGTCATCTTCTCAAATGGTTTAACAATTACAAAGCACTAAGGGTCAACGATGAACACCATCAACATTCAGATCCCAAAGATTAACAAAGGAGGACGAACATCTGTCTTCGGGAAGATAAAAACAACTGACCCAAGTCACTTTATCTGACCCAACACAATCCCAAAGCATCCACGAACGAGTCGGTACTTAATGTTATGATTTTATGTACATATTTCTTCCCTACTTCATCTATAATTTTAGTGCTAATCAAGCTCATTTGAGCTAATATAATAACAATCCTCTGATCTATTTTCTAGTATGGATTGTTTTGTTTTAAGTTTTGTAGAATTAGGACTTTTTAGCCATTTTCTACAAGTTTTTTTAACCTCAAGAGAATTATAATTTGTGGAATTGTGTGACATTAGGATGAACTTTAGCCTAATTAATCAAGGCAAATTGGAAGAGAATTGAAAAAGAGGCAAAAATTTATGAAGAAAGAAAAAAGAGTGTAAAACATGTATCGCTAGGTTGTGGGTCTTTGCCCGGCTAGCTGGCAATACAACGTAATGGTTTGTTTTGCTCAAGGAAATAGAAAACGAAGACTACATCATCGCCTTGTTGGGTAGCTTTGCCCAGCTAGCCCGCCTTAACATATCCAACCCTTGATTTGGCTTCTTCAATCCGTTGCTCGTCTGAATAGGGGCCCCTCAATTTTTGGATTTTGGACATTTTTGTTCTTGTTCTCTCTTCCTTTAAATACCTTTGATCATTAAGTTGTACTTTTAATTTACACTTTTACATGCCTTTATGATTCTAAAATTATGTTTTATGCCCAAATTTCCTCTCTCGAGTTTCCTTATTAAACTTTATTCTTTAATCAATCAATCAAGTTCTTAGTTCTTCAATTCAATTTTCTAGTATTTACTTCTTTTTTTATTAGTTTGTTTTAATTATTAAGTTTTTTTTTTACTCTTGTTGTTTATTATGAATTTAATTATGATTTTTATGTTAACTTTAATTATGATTGAGTACATCCCTTTTCTTGGGTTAGGGGATCCATGAACTTATAGCCCGAAAATTATATGGTAGCCATTATTGTTATTTCTTGTTCATGCCAAAATTCTTGTTATTTGTTCTTAAATTGCTTTTGATTGAATTGTGGCCAGATTAAATTGTTTGCTGTGAGTTTTGCTGAGTTACGCATCCAGAGATAAAAACTTCATAATATAGCTTAGGATAACTGATGAGGCTATCGCACACCTATCAAAAATAAACCTAACTACTCTAACTAATATAGCTAGGGAAGTAGGGATCGAATNTAGCTAAGGAAGTAGAGATCGAATCCACAGGGAAGCAATTAAACCTATTAGTTCTAAAAAGTCTAAACCGTGTAAAGAGCCTTTGAGTGACGATTGTGACTAAGAAATTAACTAGAATTAGAGCTAAATTGATTAAAGAAATTAATTAATGACTAAGCCTAGGACACCGGTTCACCACAGATTAACCAGTGAATTTGCACACAAATAATTAATTATATTATCAATTTCCTTGAATTAAGGTCCACTAATTCTCTCGAATCTAGTCCCCTTCAAAACTCCTCTAATGGCTCTCGCTCACTTAGACTCGTTTTGCCTATTGTCCTTATGATCTAATTGTGGTAATCTTACCTCTCGGCATCAATTTTAACAATATCAGACTAACAACTAAACCTGGTCAGTATTTAATTGAAAGCAAAAGTAATTGACAATAAGAATTCAAGCAAATTAATAGTTAAACTAATAATTATGAGCAAAACATCACCAATTAGTCCATGGATCCCCTAATCCTAGAAAAGGAACTACCCACTCATAATTAGAGAAAAAGAAACTAAAACAATAAAAGTAATTAAAATACTAAACATGATTAAACTAAACAAAACTAACAAGAATCAAGAAAATTAAATCTAAACATAAAACTATGAAAATTAAGAACATAAATTAAAAATAATAATAAACATAACTAAAAACAAGAATTGAGAATAAAATAGAACCTGAATATTATTGATTGAATGATTGAATAGAGTTTTACTCTTTAAGAGAATTTTTTTAGAGTAAACTAGGATTTCCAAAGTCCAAAAAGGCGTAAAAATGACTAATTCCCCGGAAAAACACTTAAGTACATAGGTTAATCAAGAAAAAGCGTGGTTTTGGGCCTTCAGAGCCACCCGCCCGGGCTACCCGGGCGTGCAGCCCTCACCCGGGCACACAGCTCCGACCCGGGCGGGTAGCCTATTTTGCTTCGTTTCTCGGTTTTTGCTCGTTCTTCCTTAATTTCCTCTTTAATTCTTCGTTTTAACACTTCTAGTCTTCAGTTTAGCTCCCCAAATGACTTCAACTCTCTACTAACTTCTTCAAGTGCTTCAAAAGGCTCGGAAAACAACGATAAATCATCGATTCCTGAAAAATCTAATAAAAAGCACAACAAACACTCGAAATAGCAAAAGTTAGTAGAAATGGCTCAAAAGAGCCGTATTAGAGCTAAGAATCAACCGGGATCGGGGGTAAAATACATATAAAATATTAACTTATCAATAACGAGTAGGACATATCTAATAAATTACGAGAGTGTGTTAGAGGATCTAAGTTCCAAGCTAGATTTTGACTCGCGAACAATTTTCAACCTATTTTGGTGTTTACAAGAGAATTGTTTTGATTGCTTGTTCTTAGTGAATCGTTTTTCCCGAGATTTCATTAATATTTGTGAAAAATCCAATTTAATTTTCATCCTTATTTCGTTATTAATTATTAGTCATCATCAAAAGGCCCTTTATAAAAGTTTAGACTTTTTAGAATTAATAGAATTTAATAGCTTCCCTGATGATTCGATCCCTACTTCTCTAGCTGCTTTAGTTAGAGTTAGTGGTTATTTTGTATAGGTGTGTTATATCGGTGTTAGTACTCAGGTTATAGATGTGCACAACAAACTGGGGGATCGAGAGAAGTGAAAGTCAACCATCGACGAAGAATAAAACCCCTCGGGAAGAAAAAGGTCCCACTCACTAAGGGTTGCATCTAATGGGAAAGTCAAAGCTAATGACACCCGAAAGATCACCTTTTGTCATGTGAATCCTCAAGGAGAGAATCCTGAAGGTTAAATTATCTTCAACCCTCACGTATGACGGTATGACTAATCTGAACGATAACGTCGTGGCGCAGCGCTCAACACCCTTCTATGCTGGTGAGGTCGTCGCGAACCTATCAAAAATAAACCTATCGAAACCTCCTAACTTATGTAGTCGGGCAAGTAGGGTCGAAGCCTAAGAGACTAAGCGTTTTGAATTGATTAAATTGACTCAAATTTTAGCTAAGAAAGTAACCAAAAATATTGATTGAGAGAATTAATTGACTAAATTAGCTAAATTGACTGATGCAATCTAATAAGGATTAAACACAAATTCAATGATTAAGAAACACCTAGAGTTAAGCATCACCACTAGCATAATCAATGCAAATACTAATTCCTACCCCAATTTAACAAATCAATTGCTCAAGAAGAAAGGCACGCCCTAAAAATACAATAAACCTCTCCCGAGTATTTATGGCTTCTCTAATTTGCAATCAAACCTACTCCCGTGGAATCATACAAATTAAAGACATTAAACACGGCACCCTAATTTCTTAACAATCCATTCTACCTATTCCCATGGAGAATTTCATGTCCTTAGTTGAATTAATCAAATCCGTCAAAACCCAACTCCCGTTGTGATATAGACAATGGAATCATAACAATACTAATTATCCCTAATCTAGTATTGGCATAAGCACATTCAATTAAGCAAGAACAATTAACAATTAAATTGGGAATTTAAAGGAATTAATTAAGCATTAATCATGACTAGAGTTTTACTTAACCCTAGAATTGGAAAACTACTCACACATATTAATTAAGCAAATCAAAGAGATAATAAAAGAAAACATGATTAATAATAATAACAAGAAAGAAAGGAAGAAATTTTAGTTGGATTAATGGAAGAATAATGAACTTAGAATTTTGAATGTTGAGGAGAAAAAAAAGAGAAGAAGAAATTACAATTATACGTGAAAGCTTAAGAGCCAAAAAAACTAGTAATTCTCCCCCTTTTCCTAATAAATGTCTTTCCTATATATATTTAAAATACATTAGGAAAATAAATTAGAAAATTGCAAATATAACAAATTAGGCCCTTTTTCACAGCAGGGGACGACCATCTCCCCATGGAAAACCAGCTGGCCGAACAGCAACTTGATGGAGAAAAACGCACAAACCATTGGGCGCTGGTTCGCGTTCTGAAATGCTGGGTCGATTTTGGAAGGCTGTAAATTGAGTTCTAGGATTTGGAATGAGACGTATGACCTACCATTGCGAAGCTCTATGATTCTAGTTTCTAATGCAACTTGAATCTTATCAATAAAATGAGTATATCTCGAGTTATGACCAAAATAGTGAGCATTGGTCAAACTGATCCTTCACAACTATGAATATTTGTTCACTTTTAACTCAATTACACCCCAATAAACTATGCCATAACCCACATAGATGCAAAATGGACTTCATATGATGATAATGCTCTTGTGAAACGTCCATAATCTTCAACTCTTCTTTTATAATTATCTGCTTCACTTAACTTGATTCCGAAAGCTTCCAAATAGTTGTAAAACTACCTGAAAAATTAAGAAACCACAATCGGAGCGTAATAAAGAAAAAATGGATAATTTATGCAATTAATGCCTAAAATACAACTATATGGACCTAATATGCTCTAAATATGTACCCAAAAATGCCCAAAATTCCGATATAAAAGTAAGTTATCAAAAGCTCAGGTTGCCTCCCGAGAAGCGCTTTTTTAAGGTCACTAGTTTAATCATGGCTATATTAGTGATCAAGGTATTTTAGGATCATCGAGTTGGATGACTTCAACCAAACCGATGACATCACCTTCATAGTATGGCTTCAACCTTTGACCGTTAACCTTGTATACTTTGCCTTTTACACTTTGAACTTCGACATAGCCAAATTTGCTCACATTTGTCACTGTAAAGGGACCACTCCATCTAGATTTCAGTTTTCCAGGGAATAATCTTGTCTTGTCTTAAACAATAAAACTTTATCGCCGACTTGAAACTCCCTTTATGATTCCTTTGCCGTGCCATCTTTTCGTCTTTTCTTTGTAGATTTTGGCACTATCATATGCTCCTATTCAAAATTCATCTAATTCATTCAACTGTAGTAACCGTTTCTCTCCCGCAATCTTTGCATCCATGTTTAATTCTTTGACTGCCCAATAAGCTTTGTGTTTGAGTTCTACTAGGAGATTGCACGCTTTTCCATAAACCAATCTATATGGGGAAGTACCAATTCGAGTCTTGAAAGTTGTTCTATATGCCCATAAAGCATCATGAAGCTTACTACTACAATCTTTTTTGGATTTCGCAACCGTCTTCTCTAAAATGGAATTGATTTTTCGGTTTGAAACCTCGACTTGGCCACTGGTTTGTGGATGATATGCCAATCTTGTTCTGTGATAAACACCATACTTCTCTAGCAGTTTATCTAACCTCTTCTCATGAATGTGTGTTCCCCCATCACTGATGATAGCTCATGGGACGCCAAACCTAGAAAAAATAACCTACTTAAACAATCTTAAAACAGTGTTAGCATCACAGTGGGGAGTAGCAATTGCTTCCACCCACTTAGAAACATAACCCACATCGACTAATATATAACGATTACCATTAGAAGAAGCGAAGGGACCCAAATAATCAATACCCCAAACATCAGAAATTTCAACTTCTAAGGCATTTCATGCCTTTTTGATATACTACTTGTTCGTTGGCACGAATCACAAGACATGACAAAATCTCTAGCATCCTTGAGTATTGTAGGCCAATAAAAACCTGATTGTAATACTTTAAATATCGTTTTAGCGGGCCCGGCATGTCCTCCATAAGGGGAAGAGTGGCAATGATGAAGGATCCCATAGACTTCCTAATCTGGTACACACATGCGATATAAGCCACATGCACACTCACGAAACAACTTAGGGTGGTCCCAAAAATAACGCCTAACATCATGTAAAAACTTTTTCCGTTGCTGATAGGTGAACTCGGGAGGTAAAACTCCTCTAACTATGTAATTAGCATAACCAGCAAACCATGGGGTATTGGAAATCACAGCTTATCAGGAAAAGAGTCATCAATGGGGGTTGAGATCTCCCTATTATCATACCGAATCCTAGATAGAGATAGGTGATCTACGACCACATTTTCTGCACCTTTCTTATCTCGTATTTCTAGATCGAACTCTTGAAGGAGAAAGATCCACCTAATAAGCCTCGACTTTGCTTCTTTCTTCCCAAGTAAGTACTTTAAAACTGCATGGTCAGTGTAAATGATAACTTTCGAACCTATAAGATAAGAAAGAAATTTATGCAAAGCATACATTATAGCAAGCCGTTCTTTTTCAGTTGTGGCATAGTTAATTTGGGATGGATCTAAAGTCTTACTAGCATAGTAAATAGCATGCAAAATGTTATCTATCCTCTGACCTAACACGGCACCTACAACATAGTCATTCGCATCACACATAATTTCAAAAGGTAATTCCCAATCAAGTGATTGAATAATGGGTGTTGAGATTAGTGCTTGTTTGATCAAATTAAAGGATTCAAGGCATTCATCAGTGAATTTAAACTCAACATCTTTTAATAGCATTTGAGTTAAGGGTTTAGCAATTGTAGAAAAATCTTTAATAAATCGGCGAAAAATCTTTACACTTACTGGTGGAGGTAATTATTCAATAACTTGAATTTTAGCCTTATCAACTTCAATACCTCTTTCAGAGACTAGATGTCCTAGGACAACTCCTTCTGTCACCATAAAATGACATTTCTCCCAATTGAGGACCAAATTCACCTGTTCACTTCTTTTAAGAACTTTAGTCAAATTAGCCAAACATGAATCAAAATTAGTACCATAGACACTAAAATCATCCATGAAGACTTCCATACTAGACTCTATGAACTCAGAAAAAATGGCCATAATACATCGTTGAAAGGTAGCAGGGGCATTACATAGACCAAAGGGCATTCTACGGTAAGCAAAAGTACCATAAGGACATGTAAATGTTGTTTTTGATTAATCATCAGGATGGATAGGTATTTGAAAAAAACCAGAGTAACCATCTAGATAACAGAAATATTTGTTCGTTGCTAACCTTTAATTTCTAGCATTTGATCAATAAAAGGGAGAGGGAAATGATCCTTTTTAGTGGCAACATTTAATTTTCTATAGTCAATGCACATTCGCCAACCTGTAGCGACTCTAGTAGGAATAAGTTCATTTTTATCATTACGCACAACAGTTGTTCCTCCCTTCTTAGGGACTACCTGCACTGCACTTACCCATTGAGAATCTGGCATAGCATAAATGATACCTACATCAAGAAGTTTAAGAACCTCTTTCTTCACCACTTACTGCATGTTAGGGTTAAGTTTCCTTTGTCCCTGTATACAAGGCTTATGGCCTTCCTCTAGATGAATTCTATGCATGTAAAACTAAGGACTTATTCCAGTCAAATCATCAAGTGCATAACCAATAGCTTTTTATGAGTTTTGAGCATAGTTGATAACCTTTCAAGTTGACTATCAGTAAGCTTGGAATTAACTGTGACTGGATACATCTCATCATCATCTAGAAAAGCATATTTCAATTTAGGGGGAAGGGGTTTCGTTTCGGGTTGTGTTACCTCCTTGACAGCTCATGATTGTTGAGGCAATGAATGGTACCTTTGGCTTTCCTCTAGAGTCATCTTCTCACTGTTCAATTCACGGCCTATGGCATCAATTTCTTAATCTCCTTCACCTGCATCAGCATCCAAACATAAAAGGGCCTCTAGAGGATCCTTTTTTAAGGGATCAAGGCATGGCATCTAAAACAATCTCATTAATAATATCGATCATGTAGCATGACTACTCTATCATGGGGTTTTTCATTGCATTATTAAGATTAAATGTTACTTTATCATCCCCTACAGAAAGGGTTAAACTTCCAGTTTTTAACATCAATGACAGCATCTGCAATATGTAAGAAAGGTCTACAAAGAATGATAGGGATGTGAGCATCCTCATCAATATCTAAAACAACAAAATCAATAGGAATAAAGAACTTTCCTACTCTAACAGGCACATTTTCTAAAACACCTTTAGGGTATTTTACAGTTCTATCCACCATCTGCAAAGTAACAATAGTAACTTTTAGCTCTCCCATGTCAAGCTTCCTGCAAATTGATAAGGGCATAACACTAACACTAGCTCCTAAATCACATAGAGCCTTATCAATAAACAAAGGACCTATATTAAATGGAATTGAAAAACTACCTGGATTTTTTCAACTTAGGAGGAGATTTATTTTGAAGGATTGCATTGCACTCCTCGGTGAGTGCAATTATTTCAGTAACATTCAACTCACGTTTCTTGCTCGAAATACCTTTCAAAAATTTAGTGTTAATAGGAACTTGAGTAATTTAATCAGTGAAATTGAGTGTTAGGAGCCTAGATTTAATCACATTTCTCTGTAACATTTATGTGGTGTAATTGAGCCTAGATTTCATGTTCCTTTAAGAATCACAATAGCAAAAGACTATTATGAAACTTATTTAACTGAAAAAAGAAAGATGGAAAATGTTTTAAAGTGTTGTAGCTCAAGGGTTTCTTTAACCATTGACACATGGACCTTAATTCAGCAAATTAACTACATGTGCCTAATTGTTCACTTTATTGATAATGATTGGAAATTGCAAAAAAGAATTCTAAATTTTTGTCCTATTTCAAGTCATAAAGGTGAGGAAGTAGGGAAAGAGGTTGAAAAGTGTTTACTTGATTAGGGACTTGAGAGAATATTTTGTATAGCTATTGACAATGCTAGCTCAAATGACACTGCAATCAGTGGTGGAGCCAGGATTTGCCACATGGTCGGTTTCCATCATCCGTCATAGTTTTTTTTTAAACGGGTCTAGTTTCGAATTAATTTCAAGNTCGAATTAATTTCAATACTAAAAATTTCTTAAAAAAAACTTTACGACAAAATAGTACAAGATAATCCATAATCAAATGAAATAGTACTTAAAATCCATCTTACAAGCTGAAATTGCTACTAAATACATGTTACAAGCAAATAGTGCTGTAAAACTATTACAATTGTTCGCGACGGGTTTTCATGTTTTGATATCGTTCAATAATACCATCCATCTTGACATTTTGAAACAAATCATTCTCAAGAAAAGTAATTAAACAATCATTCAACATTTGATCTCCCATACTATTACGTAATTTATCTTTCACGAACGTCATGCCAGAAAATACTCTTTCTACACTTGCAGTTGCAACGGGGAGAACCAACACCAACTTCAAAAGCAAGAATACCCTACTATGAGTTTCACACAATCCCGTTTCAACAAGTTTCATTGACAACTCGGTAAGACTCTTCAAATTCCAAAACCTTTCATCTTCTCTAACGGCAACAACAAAATTTTGAAGTGTATGTTCAAAGCAAATCAATTCCGAACTTGGAAATTCATTTGGGTAGAAACTTGCAAACTTGACCAATTTTTCTTTATCAAAAGAAGAAAACCGATTAGCCGGACTAAGACATGACATACACACAAGAAGATCTTTACTCATCTCCGGAAACCGATTATCAAGTTCTCTTAATTGAAGATCAATGACACTTATAAACACCTCAACTCGAAAATGATGAATATTTGACACTTGTGGTTGCTTACTTCTGAACATCCTTCTACCGGGGGCCTCATAATTGTCATCCATATGTGGAATATCAATGACATGTTTCAAGCAAAAAGAGGAGACCTTCATCATAAAAGAATCCCATCCCTCGTTTCTCAACTGTTGCAAATTAGTCTTGGTTACATTAACCATGGCCATTGCGTTAACAATATCTTGATCATGTTTTTGTAAAGCAACATTGAACTCATTTGTAATGGCAAATATAGCAACCATCAAGTGTGCCACAAAGACAAAATCAAAAGTCATCAACCATCCATTTATACTTCTTGCTCTATTATAATCATCAGCATAACCTCTCTTTTGAGCATCTTTAGCAATCTCATCAAGTGACCCAAGGATTGTAGCAAACAAATCAAGCACATTTACAATTGTTTTAAAGTGGGAACCCCAACGAGTGTCGCTAGGTCTACCTAACATCTTTTCTTGATTTAAACCCCTCCCAGTTTCAATTTCACCTAAGGACAATTCATCAACAAATACTTGAGCTTGTTTTTCACGAAGAAATTCTTTCCTCTTTGGTGAGCATCCCACAAAATTCAATAGAGGTGCAAGCATGTCACTACNTCACTAAAGAGCCAAGCACAATCGGGATTCTTTCTAGCAAGTGCAACTTGGGTCAATTGAAGTTGATGAGCAAAGCAATGTACAAAGTATGCTTGTTTACATTCGTTCTCTATTAAAGTCTTAAGGCCATTAAATGAACCTGACATACTACTTGCCCCATCATAACCCTGACCCCTTACTTGAGAATAAGACAAAGAATGCTCCATTAGTAATGACCCAACAGCAAGTTTAAGAGTTAATGAAGTTGTATCCCCAACATGCACAACCCCAAAAAAGCGCTCACACACTTGTCCTTTATTATTTACATATCTCAAACAAATAGCCAACTGTTCCTTATCGGAAACATCAGCTGACTCATCAGCAAGAATAGCAAAGAAACCACCATTAAGATCTTCAAGTATTAATTTAGTAGTCTCTTTTGCACATGCATTTATGATATCTCTTTGGATATCTGGTGATGTAAGTTGACAATTACGAGGGGCCTTTTTCAAACAAACTTTCTCATATTCAAGATCATGGATAGAAAGAAGAGTTAACAGTCTAAGGAAGTTACCTCTATTAAATGATGTTTCTTTTTCATCATGACCACGAAAAGGCAATCCTCCCTCTAAACAATATCTTATAGAAGTAATCGATGCTTCTAATCGCTTCCTATAAGCACTCATAGATTCTTTTGTTTGTTGAGAGAAAGCGGTGGTAATGCTTGACTTTTGATTCTTGAATAATTCCATGGCAACAACAGCATTGTTATGAGCACTCATGTGTTTACCTACATAATTTTTAATTATGTCTAACCTATTCCAAGATCGGAAACCACCGGTGACAAATGCATCACTTCCACCAACATTATCTTCCTTGAATAAGTAACAAATGAAACAATAGGCAGCATCCTTTTCCACACTATATTCAAGCCAAGAACTCCAATTTTTAAACCAATTGACACAAAATCGACGCATTTTTGGACCAATTTGTCTTTGAGGAAAAACATGTTGTTTGGGTTGACAAGGCCCTTTTTCAATGTAAATTTTCCGCACTTGGCTCCTATCATCACAATGGAAATCACTCATTTTTCTCCTCCTCCCCGGGTCATGAGGAAGATTGACAAGATCATTATCACTTAACCTTACGCCATAAGCCGATGCATTAGGAGGACAAGATTTTTCACCTTCATTCTGAGGTGAGTTATGAGTGGAGTTTTGAGGGCCTTGAGGGGAGTTGTGAGTGGAAATTTGAGGTGAATTGTGTGTGGGAGAGGAATGTTGTTCACTAGAATAATGTGAAGGAGGAATTTGTTCGTTTGGAGACGAATTTTGTTGAGTAGTAAGATTTTTTTTATTGAAGAAAGTAGTAATATTTTACATTTTGTTAGGAGTGTGTTTTCTCTTCATTCTGTAAATCAATCATGAGATACTCAATTAAATTTAATTTGAACAAGTTGAAATACTCAATTAAATTAAATTTGAACAAGTACACCCTAAGCTTGTAAACAAAGTTGAACACTTGAACTCATGAATAAATCAAGTAAACAATTAATTTAACTAATCTAAAAAAACAACTAATCAACAAATAATACTAATCTTAAAAGATTAATCTGAAATTAGCTAAACTAATCACTGAAATTAGCTAAACTAATCTAAATTTCTAATTCAGCAACAAAAATTAAACTAATTTAGTTAAAATCACACATTTAAACATAAATCTAAAGTCAAACATATTTTTTAAAGATCTAAAAGTAATTGAAACAAAAACCAAACATGAAACATTTAAACATAATCTAAAATCAAACATTTAAATATATTCTAAAATCAAACATCCAAACTAATTGATTACCTGAATTAGAAGAGTAGAAGAACTCCGTGGTCCACGCCTCCACAGGACCACAACCAGTCAACCACTCGTGCGATACTGCGGTCAGCGGCAGTGGCGGAGGTGCCGAGACTGCCGTCTACCGGTCTGCCGTCGTGCACTCCTGCGAAACTGCGAAGGTGACAAACTGACAAAGAAGAAGCCGTTTCAGTGAAGCCGCGACGAAGATCGAAGAAGATACCGTTTGTCCTTTTGATTACCTGAATTAGAAGAGAAGAAGAACTAATTCAGCCGTTTCAGCGAAGCCGAAGCCTCAAAGGACCGAAGGTGACAAAGAAGAGAAGAAGAAGAGAATACCTGAGAAGAAGAAGATGAAAGAGGCGAAGAACTTCGTGGCTCCGTGCTCGGTGCGCGCTCCGGCGACAAGATCTGAACTAGGGAAGAAGATGGGAGAAAGAGGAAAGGGGAGAGTTTTAGGGTTTGTGTAATTGTGTTTGTCAGTTTGTGAGTGTGAGAACTGAGTTAGCTGGAAGGACTTTTTTTTTTTTTAAATTAACTTCATTTTTTGTTTTTTGGGGAGGTGGTGCACGTGACCCAGTGGGACCACGTGTACCTCCGCACTGACTGCAATAGGCTATTTGCGTAGGAAAATTAATGGTTGGAAAGTTGGGGTTCTTAAGGGGAAGTTCCTTCACATGCGTTGTGTTGCGCATATAATCAATTTGGTGGTTTCTGATGGTTTGAAAATTGTTAGTGAGTCTATTACTCGTGTTAGACAAGCTGCGAGATTCATCAAACAATCTCCTGCTAGGTTGCTAAAGTTTAAAAAATGTGTTTCAGAAGAGAAAATCAATTCAAAAAAGTTGTTGTGCCTTGATGTGCCTACTAGGTGGAACTCCACCTATTTGATGCTAAGTGCTGCCATTGAACTTGAGGGTGCTTTTGAGAGATATAGTGAGGAAGACCCTCACTATGTGCTTGAGTTATATGAAAGGGAAGAGAAGGGTCAACCTAATTTTGATGATTGGAGTAATGTCAAAAGGTTTTCTGAATTTTTAGGTGCATTTTATGATCTTACCTTACGTGTATCTGCTTCTCTGCATGTGATCTCCAATTTAATCTTTCATGAGTTAGTGAATGTTTCTCTATTGTTGAAAAATTTAACTTCAAGTGAAGATTTAGATATGGGTCTTATGGCTGAAAATATGAAAGGAAAATATGAGAAATATTGGTGTGACCCGGAGAAGATGAATATGTTCATTTTTATTTCTGTTGTACTTGATCCTCGCTATAAGCTTGATTATGTTGAATGGATGATTTCTGAAATTTATGAATCCAAAGTTGCAACTAGCTTGGTAAATAATTTGAAAGAGGCTTTGAATGCTTTGTATGAGGAGTATCGTGTTGCTTTGGCACTTGATGTGATGAGGGAGGAAGTGTCATCAAGTAAGGATTCAACACAATTTTCTCCCAAACACAAAAAAAATGAGCTTTTAAAGTCTAGATATAAAAAAACACAAGTGTGAAAAAGATGGAGATGCTAAGATTGAGTTGGACAAGTATTTGGAGGAGGACACGGAGGATGATAATGATGATTTCGATATTTTGGGGTGGTGGAGGTTCAATAGTGCAAGGTGTTATGGTCGATTTTCTCTGACTAGACTCGACCCCAGACGAGTCAGTAACCGTTAGTCCGAGATTCGTGGAGACCATTGAGCAGTTCAAATTAATTCTTCAGCAGATTCAGAGGGTTGAACAAGTCTACTGGGAAGGTGCATTGAACCTGGACAAAGATTAGCTTTCGTGGAGAAACAGAAGGAAACTGCTCTCCTATTTTTTAGGAGAGGCGGTTATTCACCTAAGAAGACCGTTGAAGATGTTTCCTAGGTCTCAATGCTATAAATTCAGCTCACTAATCAGTCCAAAGACACAACGACAGCTGACTGTAAAATACTCCTAAGCTAAATCACTCTCACATTGTACTCTAAGCAAAGCTCATCCTTCGTTCATCATAGTGAAACGGTGGAATTACCCCCACCCGCAGTTTTTCCCACTTTGGGTTTTCTGCGTCATCAAGATATCGTGTTTTGTCTACTTTAATTTCTTTCGTTTTTATACTTTGCACTATTAGTCTTTATTCATCAAATTGCATAATCTATCTAGTCGTCGTAGTCCCAACCTAAGATCGTTCTAAGCGATTTTTGGCATAAACAATTTGGCGCCCACCGTGGGGCCGACGACTAGATCTCACTAGGCGAACCTTTTACATTTAAAGTTTCTAAACCATCCCTAGGATTCATCATGGAAACAACCCCTCCAACCTATGATGAAATGAGAGACGCTATGCTGAAAGCATACGAAGATCTGAAGAAACAACGTGAGGAAAATGAAAGACTGGCCTCTGAAAGTCAGAAGTCCATCGACGACCTTCGCAAGGAAATCGAATCTGTCAAAAGCAGAGCCTTACAGCAACACAATAACACTGAGGACGTGCCTCGCATGATGAGTGTTACATCAGACGAAGAAGAGGACGATGATACGCGCGAGGATCACGATCAGGAGCAGAACAACAACGACCAAGGAGATGGCCGAGATGACGAGACGAACCAGGAAGATAGCTCGCATCGAGGCCCAGAACGCCAAGCTGCTGAAGATACTCAAAAGGATGCCAGGAGCACCCCTGCCCGTCGTGACTGAAGAAGAGGATGGATATGCCGCGTCTCCTTTCGTGGAAAGCATTGCTATGGCTGACATCCCTAGGAGACTGAACATCCCCCCTCCGACGAAGCTGTATGACGGTAGCACGTGCCCCATAGAGCATATCAACCACTACAAGCAGCATATGTGGCAGTACTCGATCCCGCGTCACCTCCTGGAGCCTGTCCTCTGCAAATCCTTTGGCGCAACCCTGACGGGTCCCGCCTTAGAATGGTTGTGCGATTTTAAACGCGGAACTATTACTAATTTCAAATCTTTGTGTGACAGGTTCTATGGCAAGTTCGATGCCTCCAGGAACGTCGAGAAGCAGACCAGTGACCTGTACCGCATAGTGCAAATGAAGAACGAACCAGTCCGCGACTATTTTGCCAGATTCAACAAAGAAATGATCGGGATAAAGAACTACGATGTCAGGACTGCGATTGAAGCCTTCAAAAGAGGACTGTACACAGACTCGGAGCTGTATCGTGACATGACCAAGTACCCGTGCCTGACGTTCGAAGAAGTCAAGACTAGAGCCCTAGCACAAATGAGACTCGAGGACGATATGGCGATTCGTAGAGCCTTCAATCTGACCGAAGCTGAAACTAGTCAAAGGAGCAATAATCGACGACTTCAGCGAAATAACCGACGAGACAGACGTCGAAAGCCTTACGACAGGCCTGACCAGGTAAACAATGTCAATAATGGTAACAGAACTGACACTCGTCCTGATTTTGACAGGTCCAAGAAGAACGATGCCGACACATACCCCGATATCAAGGACTACGGATTCTGTGTCGACATCGGGGGCGTGGTGAATGCCATCCAATCTCTAGGGGAAGTCAGCCAGATGGCCAAGGAGGAGTGCCAAACCATCCGAAAACAAAGACAAATCTCGATGGTGTGACTTCACGCTGACCATGGACACACCACTGAAGAGTGCAATGCCTTGAGAAAAGAAGTGGCTTATTTACTCAAAAAGGGTTTTCTTAAAGAACTGAAGGGCAAAGGAAGCTCAAATGCCCGAGACGCGTCTGGACGAAATCCTCCTAAAGCACCCCCTCCAAACAAGGTAATCAATGTGATTTCTAGTGGATCTGATATTTGTGGACTAACCTATTCTGCAGCTAAGAAAGTAGCAAGAATGAGGACACCTGAAAACGTCGTACCAAGTGACGCAGACCGAGCCGCGACAAGGAGCTCGAGTCCATGAATAGCCTTCGACGAATGCGACTTGGGAGATTACAGAGAAGAACATCACGATGGATTGGTCATATCCCACACGATAGGAAACTGTTGCTAAGACGAGTCTTGATCGACGGAGGAAGTTCGGCAAATGTTCTGTTCAAAAGCACCATCGAAGACATGGGGATCGACACCAACGACGTGACCCGCAGATCGACCGTGCTCGTTGGGTTAGCGGAGAAGCTCTCAACACCGTAGGAGAAATCGTGCTACCTACGTATGCCCATGGAATGAACCTGGCGACTCGTTTCAATGTGGTGGACTGCCCATCAGCCTACAACGCCATCATCGGCCGACCTTGGATTCACAGAATGAAGGCAGTCCCGTCAACGTACCACCAGACGATCAAATTCCCTACAAAGTGGGGAGTGCAAGAGATCAAAGGAGAAAGATAACAAGCTCGCAAATGTTACAGCACGACGATGAAGCCATCCAAGATGACGGCGTAGCAATTACAGCACGGACCAGTGACGGAAGATCCTGACGAGCAACAAATCGACGAAATAGCATTGGATCCCAACAAACCAGAACAAACGGTCAGGATTGGCGCGTCACTGGACCCAGGTATAAGAACTGAATTAGTCAATTTTCTTAAGACTAACATCGATTGGTTTGCTTGGACACATGAAGATATGACAGGTATAAGCCCAGACATCATAACCCACAAGTTAAATGCCGACCCAAGCTTCAAACCAGTCAAACAGAAAAGGCGCAAGTTTGCCCCAGAAAGAAACCAAGTCATCAACGACGAGGTTCAGAAACTCATCGAGACTGGGAAAATCAGGGAAGTAAAATACCCCGACTGGCTAGCAAACGTCGTGGTAGTAGCCAAGAAAAACGGCAAGTGGAGAGTTTGCATAGACTTCACGGATCTCAACAAGGCTTGCCCAAAGGATCCATTTCCACTTCCGCACATAGACGCCATGGTAGACGCAACAGCGGGGCATGAATTGTTGACGTTCATGGATGCCTACTCAGGATACAATCAAATCTTGATGCACCCGGAAGATGAGGAGAAAACATCATTCATGACGGACAAAGGAGTTTACTGCTACAAAGTCATGCCATTTGGACTCAAAAATGCTGGAGCGACGTACCAACGACTAGTCAACAAAATGTTCAAAGATTTACTAGGAGAGACAATGGAAGTTTACATCGATGACATGCTCGTCAAGTCTAAGATAGCCAAGGATCACGTGACGCATCTAAGTCAATCGTTCGACGTGCTTCGAAGGTATGGTATGAAATTGAATCCCACCAAATGCTCGTTCGGAGTAAGCGCAGGGAAATTCCTAGGATACGTCGTCACTCAGCGAGGCATTGAAGCAAGTCCAGACCAAATCAAAGCTCTGGTCAACATCCAGTCTCCAAGGAACGTCAAGGAGGTCTAGAAACTCACAGGACGCGTCGCGGCCTTAAATAGGTTCATATCTAAGTCGTCAGACAAATGCCACTTATTCTACAACGTCCTGAAGAAAAACAAAGGGTTCGACTGGACAGAGAAGCATGAGGAAGCTTTGCAGCAGTTGAAGCAATATTTAGCCTCGTCTCCACTGCTGTCTAAGCCCGACGCTGACGAGACCCTACAGTTGTACCCAGCAGTCAGTGAAGTGGCAGTCAGCGCCGTCTTAACTAGAGAGACGAAGGAACAACAACTGCCCATCTACTACGTCAGTAAGTCTCTGCTTGACACAGAGACCAGGTACCCTTTAATTGAAAAACTAATTCTTGCATCAATTGCTGCCGTTAAAAAATTACGCCACTACTTTGAGACACATCAAGTAGTGGTAAAAACTAACTTTCCCATCAAGTCAGTTTTACGCAGACCAGACTTGTCAGGTAGAATGGGAAAATGGAGCATAGTCCTAAGCAGCTACGACATTAAGTACCAGCCAAGAACGGCGATCAAATCCCAAGCACTTGCAGATTTTGTGGCAGACTTCAGTCCTGAACTAAGCCCAAAAGCAGAACAGGAACTTAAACGAATCAACGAAGTGGCAGAAGAGGCAGTCTGGACAATGTTCTGCGACGAGTCATCAAATCAACGTGGAGCTNGAGCAGGTTTGGGACTCGTCCTGAAGTCGCCACAAGGGGACATGATAGTACAATCCATAAGCTGCGATTTTAAAGCCACCAACAACGAAGCAGAATATGAAGCCCTCATAGCGGGAATGACGGTTGCCAAAGACCTTAGGGCGACCGGACTCAACGTATACAGCGATTCACTCCTAATAATGAGTCAATTGAATGGGGAATTCGCAGCCAAAGATTCCAAAATGGCAGCCTACCTAACCTTAGCCAAAGAAAAAGCCAAAACTTTCAACCCATTTTCAATCAAACAAATCCCAAGAGACAAAAATAGCCAAGCCGACGCACTTGCGAATCTAGGCTCAGCACTCAGAAAATCTCCCTTCAAAACCATTCCCATGGTACACCTGACTAAGCCATCCGTTGACATGTCCCACGTGCCAGAAATTTTGGAAATCTCCGACGAAGCAAACTGGACAACTCCAATAGTCAACTACCTGAAGCATGACATCCTGCCCGACGATCCTCAGGAAGCAAGGAAACTAAGGTTCAAAGCTTCTAAGTATACAGTATTACATGACGTATTATTTAAATGTTCTTCCACAGGTTTACTGCAAAGATGCCTCGTCGGGGACGAACAAAAGGCTATGTTGCAAGAACACCATGATGGCGAATGTGGCAATCACTCTGGAGGACGAGGCTTGTCTAACAAGCTGCTCCGTCTANAGCTGCTCCGTCTGGGATACTTTTGGCCAGACCTGAAGAAAGATGCAGAAGAATATGTCGCCAAATGCGACAGTTGCCAAAGATATGCAGGAGTGACACATAAACCACCTGAAGAATTGCATCCAACACTTTGTCCATGGCCCTTCATGAAATGGGGGATGGACATAGTTGGAAAACTCCCTCCGGCACCAGGACAAAAAGTGTTTTTACTAGCACTGACGGACTACTTCTCTAAATGGATCGAAGCAGGTTCATTTAGCCAGGTACGAGACAAAGAAGTCATTTCATTTCTTTGGACTAACATCATATGCAGATTCGGAATCCCATCAGAGATAGTCTGCGACAACGGATCTCAGCTCATCAGCGACAAGACTAGACAATTTTGTGACAAATGGAACATCAAGCTACATATGTCAACGCCGAGATATCCACAAGCCAATGGACAAGCAGAGTCGAGTAACAAAGTTATCATTGCCTCACTCAAGAAAAGGCTCAACACAGCCAAAGGAAAATGGGCTGAAGAGTTGCCTGCGGTTCTATGGGCAAACAGGACGACGCCTAGAACATCGACGGGACAAACCCCGTTTTCCCTAGTCTACGGATGTGAGGCTGTCCTGCCATCAGAAGTACGAATCCCAACTGCCAGATACGGTCTCATGACAGAAGAGCAGAACCAAGACGAGATGGCCTCCAACATCGACACGCTCGAAGAACTAAGAGAAGACGCATATCTAAGAATGGCGACGCATCAGCAAATCGTCGCAAGAAGCTTCAACAAAAAAGTTAAGGCAAGAGTGTTCAGAATTGGGGACTGGGTATTAAGGAAAGTGTTCCAAAATACCAAGGACCCGACAGATGGTAAGCTGGGGCCAACCTGGGAGGGACCGTATCAAATCGTCGACATAGCAGGCAAAGGGGCGTACAGACTAGTCTCACGAGATGGTAAGACCGTTCCAAGAAGTTGGAACGCGACACACCTTAAGCTTTATCACTTTTAAGTCAAAAGTGAAAAGGTAACAAATTTTCTCTAAGTTTTTCACTTTGTTTTATACTTCGACGAACGAGTACTGACTTAAGCATCGGAGGGCCGTTGGCAAAAACGCCAACGGCCAGTCCTAACGATGCGTCTATGCAGGACCTGCAGGATCTAAACTCCAGAGACTCGTCATGATGACATGGTCTAAGCAGTCCAACGCAAGTAAAACATCAGACGAAGCACGCCAGAAGGTACCTAATCAAGGTAGCGCTTCGTCAGATATTAAGGGGCAAATGTACACATCTAACCTAGTCCCCCGATACGCTAGACCAACGAGGCACCGCGACACCTAGTCTAAGATCAACAGTGATAAAGGCCTTAAAACGAGACTGAAAATAATGTCTCGTCATCTCCTACGCGTGCAACACATAAATAACGACGCGCGACAAAACACATGACACAAGCAGTCAAAAACCATAGTGATATACCAACGAAAGTGACTGAAGAAATTAAAAGCAAACACACAGCATGTCAACAAAAGCAATCTAAGCACGCAGAAACATTCAAAGATGTTCAAAAGTCACAAAAACTAAAGTTCCTAGTCGTTTCCACGAACGACAAAATAACAAAGTACTAAGCCGTTCCCATGAACGACGCAGCAAAAACACACAAGTAAATTGTTCAAAAAGGCCATGCAACGGCCATCAACAGACTTAATGATTAAAGCATTAAAAATTCAAATGTAAAGTGGCTAACAGTCACGCCACGTCTTCGTCATCCTGGTTCGTCTCAGCAGCAAGCTGATCTGCATCAGTAGAAGCAGGGGCAGACTCAGTAGTAGATTTCTGCTCCTCAACGGTCGCTTCTTCGTCAACCAGATCAGCCATACTCCCAATTCCAGCCAGGTACCTGTCTAGTTCGGCCTGAGCATCCTCCAACGTCAGTTGTCCATCCACAAACGTCTTCAAGACCTTGGCGCGACCAAACAAGATGTCAAGGACCTTAGAATTCTTGGCATCCTCCTGAGCAGTGTGGAGCATCTCCTCCAAGTTCATCTTCTCAGCCTCCAGCTTGAGCAAACAAGTCTTGAGACTAGTCAGTTCAGCCTCGGTCTTTTTCGCCTTCTCCTTAGCCACGTTCAGAGCAGTCTGGGCAGACTTGACATCCTTCTCATACGAGACTAGACGATCTCTCGTAGCAAGAGTATCTTGGAGAGACTGCACAGAGCAAAAACGGTTTAAGCAAAAGAAATCCGGTTGAGGGAAATTGAAACACAATAAAAGGAGACAAACTTACATGCAGCTGAAGGTTGATGGCTTCGCTTATCACTTCAGCAGGAGTCATCTTCTCCAGACGTTTCTTAGCCGCCGGAACTAGAAGCTTCTCAGCAGAAGGCCAGATAGAAGTAGTATCGGTTGTCTCAGCCAAGAAATCCTCAGGGAGCGTGATCAGCAAACCACGACTCTGGGACGACGAACTCCTTGTGGACGCCCCTCGCTCAAACCTTGGAGGTGGAGGACGAACCAGGTTAGGTTTCGTCTCAAGAATCTAAACGTCAGTAGGATCAGAACTCAATATCTTCTTCTTCGAAGCACGCTCAAACATCTCATCCATCGACATTTTGCCACTTGCACCCTTACTAGAAGTCGCACCTGAAAAGCAAGACGAGACTGCAATCAGACAAAATAGAAGATAATCGCAACAATAAAAAATGTTTGATACAACAAATACCTGAAGCCATATCAGGATCCTCACTAGCAGTAGCCGCACTATGTTCTCCTTCTGCCTCGTCTTCTGCTACGGTGGGACGAACAAACGTACGATCTTCGACGCTGAAAGTACTAAGGAACTCTTCCACCTTAGCAGCACTGTCAGCCTTAGGTCGCAACGAGCTTGAACCAATACCTGCAAGAAAGAAAAGCATAAGCAAACAAGTCAATCAATTGGAAAATATCAAAGCGAAACGAAGGGTCTGTACCTTCGAAACGCCACTGATCTGGAAGCCAATTCACAAATGCATCTAGAGACGATTTCTTCACGAATACAAAACGAGGACGCCAACCCCTGTCGTTGGAATAACCCGATTTTTCCACTAACGGACGAGCACCACGCTTTAGAACCAACGCGCAACTTTTGTCTTCTTTCACTTGAATTTTGTAGCAAACCATCAAATCAAAAACATTAAGAGGTTTCTTCGCAAGAGGGTTAAGCCCTTCTAAGACATGCAAGACCCTCCAAGTTTGGGGCATCAGTTGGCCGGGTCCGACCGACAGAGCCTCCATCAACGACTTGGAAAGAGGGGAAAACTCATAATTAAACCCTAGCTTTAAAGGATATTCGTACATCAACACAAAACCCTCTGGGCAGTCGACAGTAGGTCGTGCCCCCGGAGCCTCGATCACCGCCTCTTTCGGAAGACCAGCAAGAACCCTAAAAGCTTCCACTCCCGTCTTGTCAATCGAACTCAGAGGTTCCACCTCGGAAGATTTCTCTTTCGGTTTCTCCATTTTTTCTAGAAGTCTAAACGAAAATCTAGATCTCTTTGGTGAAACAATTCTACTAGACATCCAAGGTAAAGTTCAATGGAAGCAAAATTCAAGAAGCAGAAAAAGTAAAATACCTGGAAATTTGTTGAAGGAAAGCACAATCACGCCTCTCGAAACGCGGCTACAGTACGACGCTCCTCCGGATTCCTCCTTTTTGTCAGTTTAAATCTTTTCAAATTTTTTATCTTTTATCTTTTGTAAAATTGAAAAAGTTAAAAGTAAAGGACATTTATAGGCAAGTAGTTGGGGAGGGCAGTTATTAGGCGCGGTTACCAAGAGATAGTGGGAAGTTATTTCACAAGAGTGGGATTATTGCTCTTCAACTGCCAAGTTGCAGAGTCAATAATCCGGGGCAAATTGTTATGGTCGATTTTCTCTGACTAGACTCGACCCCAGACGAGTCAGTAACCGTTAGTCCGAGATTCGTGGAGACCATTGAGTAGTTCAAATTAATTCTTCAGCAGATTCAGAGGGTGGAACAAGTCTACTGGGAAGGTGCATTGAACCTGGACAAAGATTAGCTTTCGTGGAGAAAAAGAAGGAAACTGCTCTCCTATTTTTTAGGAGAGGCGGTTATTCACCTAAGAAGACCGTTGAAGATGTTTCCTAGGTCTCAATGCTATAAATTCAGCTCACTAATCAGTCCAAAGACACAACGACAGCTGACTGTAAAATACTCCTAAGCTAAATCACTCTCACATTGTACTCTAAGCAAAGCTCATCCTTCGTTCATCATAGTGAAACGGTGGAATTACCCCCACCCGCAGTTTTTCCCACTTTGGGTTTTCTGCGTCATCAAGATATCGTGTTTTGTCTACTTTAATTTCTTTCGTTTTTATACTTTGCACTATTAGTTTTTATTCATCGAATTGCATAATCTATCTAGCCGTCGTAGTCCCAACCTAAGATCGTTCTAAGCGATTTTTGGCATAAACACAAGGTATCCTACAATGGCGAGTATGGCACGAGATGTGCTTGCTGTCCCTATTTCGACAATAGCTTAAGAGAGTGCATTCAGCACTGGTGGTAGGTTCCTTGATGCTTTTAGGAGCTCCTTAAGTGCAAGGGTCGTTGAAGGTCTTGTTTGTGCTCGAAATTGGCTCCGTTGTTCTCCATTTCCGAATATTGAAGAATGCTTAGAGGAAGTTGAGCGTCTTGAAGAAGGTAATGTAAAAGAGCATTAATCACTCTACATTCATTTTTATATCTACACATAAATATATATTTTTTTAACTTATTTGTTTGTGTTTTGCTAGACTTGGGTAACATGAAAATTGGTGAAGATATCGATCAAGTCTATGTGGATTGATGATTTTGTTCTTTACTTCTTCTGCAATATTGAGAAAGAATGTTGCTGTATTCTGTCTTATGCTATTATAGTGTTGTTTGTGCCTTATGCTGCTATTTGAGGACTTCATTATGTATTTATGTCTAAGTGTGTAACAAGTGATGTAACTCAATATCTATTTTCAATTTGGTTTTAAGACTTTAATATTATTATTAGTTATTATGTCATGTGTCAACTATCTAAGTATGGCCAATTTGGTAGTATTAATGGCCTCGTAAGGTTTTAATCTTGTAATGACACTATCTTTTGAAATTGTGCCTCAGTGAGGTTGTAGGCTTGTAGATTTGTAGTAATTGCAATTTGCAAATTGAACAATTGTTTTTTAAAAATTTCGGATTGGATTGGATCCAAAATTAAAAGACCAAATTATATTAGATTGGATTGGATTGGACTAATATGAAATATGGTTTGGACTGGTTCTCAAATTCAAAGACCGAAATATATTGGTTTGGATTTGGATTGGGCAATAATCCAAATCGTAGACCGAAGTTTCACCCCTACATAATTGCTCCATAGAACTATGGCATGTCTGAGTACTATGCCCGAAAGACCCGCATAAATCACAGAAGACATCAGTAGCTCCCGAAAGTGCTGCCATTGCAGCTACCGTCATTGGATTGGAGGATGGTGTGTTGATCTTGTCTAGCTTCTCATGGATTGCATTGATTTGTGAAGCCAAACTCTCATATTTGTCATCTATCACATGTTTTTCTCCTCTATTAGCATGTCCTCTAGGATTACCGAATTGAGAATTATGAATAGCGATCTCCTCAATCAAATTATATGCAGCATTAACTTCTTGGTTCATAAATCGATCACTAGCAGAAGAATCAAGCAATGTTCTACTTTCATTACCCAAACCATTATAAAAAGATTACACTAAAAACCACTTCTCAAGACCATGATGAGGGCACATTCTCAACAACTCCTTAAATCTCTCCCATGCATCATAAAGCGTTTCATCGGTTTCTTGGTTGAAATTTGTAATTTGTCTCCAGGATAGTACTTCCTTTGAAAAGCAAGAGCCAATTCATCCCAACTATTGATAGCATCCATATTTAGACCATTTAACCAAGAACGAGCCTTGTCCTTCAATAAGAACGGGAACATCATACGTCGTATATAATCCAGAGTTACACCAGCTTGCTTAATTGTATTGCAGTACTGAATGAAGTTATTCAAATGCAAATTCAGATCTTCTTTCAATGTGCCTGCATATTTATTCCTTTCTACCATATTCACCAAAGCTGGCTTCAATTCGAAATTTAGAGCCTCTGTATCAGGAACTCGATAACCACCTCCCACTGTTGCATAACTCGGCTGAGAATAGTCTTTTAAGGACCATGGTGGTGGCAACGGCGGTGGCGGTGGTGCATTGTTCTGTGGTACGTTGTTCTTGTTAAACTGTGATTCGTCCATCTCTTCCTTATCGGAACTATCAGAAATATTTAACTCAGCAAAAAGTTGTGTCAAATCAGTTAGTGTCCGTTCGGAAAGAATGACTCTCTGCAATCTCCACTTCCTTCTATGACTCCGCTTATGCAATGATATTTCCGGTTCAATATCAATCCAAACCGAAATACAACCTAATACCTGCACACAATAAAAACTCAAAACAGAAATGAGAACTACCTCAAAGAACGTGAAGGTTCCTTGAGGTTGGGAAATAAAACAAAAATAAAAAACAAAAGGAACAATTTAAACCGACTAATAGAATTAAAAATTGCCTCCCCGACAATGGCGCCAAAATTTGAACAAGGATATTTCGCACCTCTCCAAAATAAACCATACAACTCTAACTAATATAGCTAGGGAAGTAGGGATCGAATCCTCAGAGAAGCGACTAAACTCTATTAGTTCTAAAAAGTCTAAATTGCGTAAGGAGCCTTTGTGGAAAGTTCTGTAAAGACTACTAAAACTAAGAAAACAATGACTAAAACTGATGAAATGATGGGAAATTTATGAATTAAACTCTTATAATATTAACCTAGGGCAGTTGGTTCAATATGATCAATCAACAAACTCATAAAACACTCACTAATCAATTCATTGGCATTCATTGAACTAGGGCTCACTAATCCTCTCGAACTTAGACTCCCTCAAAACTCCTTTACCAGTTCTCGCTCGCATTAATTCGTTTTTGTCTATTATTCAGTGGTCTAATTGTGGTAATGTTACCTCTCGGCCTCGATTTCGACAATTACCTAACTCACAACTAAATCTGGCCACAATCGAATTGCAATCGATAGAAATCAATAATAGGAATTCAATAAAAAACCAAGAATTAATCAATGAACATAAAATAAATTCACAACATGATCATAGATCCCCTAGTCCTAGAGAAAAAGACTAGTCACACATGGCTAAAGAAACTAAAACAAGAACAAATTCAATTAACAAATCCATAAACATAAACTAATTAAAACTAGAATTAAAACGAATTTAATTACTAAGAAATTAAACTAAACAACTAAATTAACAAAATAAATAAACTAAATTAAAGACTAACAAACTAAGAAGAATTATAAACTAAAAAGAATTGAAAAGCAAAAGGAAAGAAATTACCAAAGGAAAGATAGAATTGCATAAATTAAGAATCGAATCGTCAAGAACAAAGTACTTGCTTCTCAAATTCTAGAGAGAGAATTGTTTTTAGGATTCCTAAGTCTAAAATATGCTAAAAACTAGTTACGGTCGTGCCTCATACACATAGAGTATTTATAGTAATTAGGTTTTTAATAAACAAAACCCACGAGCAAAAAACGAGCGAAAAGCCGAATGGAACAAAACCCATGCCACCTGCGCCCGCAGCAGTCAAAACAAGTTTATTCCCTACGCCCGCAGGTCTTCAAAATCTTGACTTGTGAGGCTTCTGATCTATGTTGCGGGCGCATAGATCATTGATTCTTCCGAAGGCTGCGCTCGCATGAGCCTCATGCGACTAAATTTTGACGATCTTTTGAGTTCTTTGCTAGATCTCTTCGAATCTCGTTCGTAGCTTCTCGTAACTTGGCACGCATCTCAAGGCAAGTACATTTTGACTCGTTTTAGCCTCTAGTGACTTCATAACTCCCTATTACGCTCCTGTAACATATAAAACAAACCAAAAACCACGTGTAATAACCGAGGAAGCATAGAATAACCGTAAAAGGCTCTAAAAGTCTACTAAAGACGCTACAACCATTCCAAAACATAACTTAACATCGAAAGATGATACATGATCACAACAAAGCCACAATCTTAACTATTTAGCACAAGAATCAACCAAAATCAAGGAAAAAACACAACATAAAACATGTATATCATTCTTGATTGGCTAAAACAGAAGTGTATACATGTACGTTTACTAGTCAAGTAAAATTCATAGTGTAGCTTAATTTTAATCTTTGTTATTGCATTATTGGTAAAATGGCGTATGATTTTATATGAAAGTAAAACTATTACTTTCTAAGTTATCTATACCAAACAATAGGAAACGGAATGGTCGTAATAGTTCACGATACATTAGTGATACCAAACAACTAGTAAAGATAACACTATCTATTACCCTTTCCCTCCCTATTATATTTCATTTTCATTACCTTAATGCTTCTCATACCGAACACCCTCCAAGATTATAAATATTTAATAATTAGCACTTATTACCCACTCTTGGAAATTCTGGATCCGGTTTTAGTTTGGTCAACGTTATGCATGATGTTTTACGAAAAACTTGTATGCAAGAATTTTTATTGATAATTGTTGTTCACTATTCTTTGCAGCTACCCAACTATTGGTTTATCTTCTTTCTCTATCAAACTACTAAAGTTTAATAAAATATGAAGGCATGGCAGGAGTGGTCTTATTTGAAGATGGGTTCAAAACTCTCATTGACCAAGGACAATCATATACATATGATAGATGATGTTATCTTTCTTCCTCATTACATTAACTTCCCGTTAAGCTTCAAACCAACCTCTTTCTATTCCATGTGTGTCTTCCCTCATGGACACAGAGTCGTACATGGCAGTAGCTATGGCCGCTCTCGGAAGTAAGGGTTTGTGATTGCATGACAAAGATTGATTTGATTTTTCAATATGATTTGGATCAAATTGCTAGATTTCTGGGTGAGAAATTGGTGCCAACAGTGAGTGATAGAGATAGTGAAGTTGTGGATGTGATTACAAAGGAGGATATAGATCGAGAGGATTCAAAGAGAGGCTTACCCATGAATATGCCAAATATAATGTTGCTTTATCTTACACATAAGGTGCCCACTATTTTGGAATAAAAACTCTATAGCACATTTCCACTATATTGGTCAACTGGTTATTATGTAGAGAAAGATGTAATGCCTCAATTATGCTATGGCTATATGGCCCTTTGAAGCCATACATCTAAATTTTGGCAAGTCTCATCTAGCAATTGGAAAACCTTTTCTTTTTTTGTAATTAATTCTATAAGAAGGAAAAGAAATTAGGGTAACCCTACATAGGCTACTAGCCTTTGGGGCACACCAACTCAAAATTTCAGAATTATTCTACAAGTAGGAAAAGTAATTAACCTAAGGGATAACCCTACATAGACTACTAGCCTTGCTGACATAACTCTTAGGCGGCCTGGAATATGGGGTGGTACTCTACTGAGCTACTGCCTCTGTTGCTAGGAAATTAGGAATGACTGAATTAGAAAATTAAGTTTGGTTCACTCTCTTTAAAACACTTTCAAATTTTCTAACTTCCTATTTTATATTTTTCCGGAAAACATATTATAAATATTAAGAATTATATTTGTTAAAACTTCTAAATACGGAAAAACCAAAGTATTAACGCCATCGTAATAACAGCTAAGGCATTTATCAAAGTAATGCAGCGGAAATCTTAAAACCAAAAACCAATTTAAAACTAAACTTCAAACGAGTCTTAAACCAATTTTAAATCAACATCCCAAAACAAAATCAACTTTAAACTTTATTACACTTCGGAACCATATTAATGGCCCTTAAAAACCAAAAACTAGAATCTTTAGAGATAAAACGACATCCAAAATACAGCAAGCGCTCTCACTCCAGCCCAGCATGAAATGGAATATGCCCATTTGTACTTGTAGCTTTTCTTATATTAGACAACTACTCACCAACAAGTGGGTCATTGTAGGGCCAAGTCCAAGACAAAGCCATGCACACAAAACAAACAGTCATCAAAGCTGAGTACATAACTACTAAAGACTATGCAACAGAATAATATCAAATAAAACACACACACAACTTACCTTTGACAACCTTTCGCCTGTGCATAGACTCAACAATTTAATTATTATATTTAAACTTGTGGATTCTGCATCGAACGGGTTTCCTTTTTTAAAAAAATTGCCCTATTGGGCACCAACTTGGGAGCAACTCCAAGAAGGTATTACTATGTCATATAAAGTGACTGAATTCCAGCGCATTATAAATATAAAAGAGTACAACGTCTTTTACTCCAATTAGAAGTCATAGATCAATGTTCCATACGACTCCCCCCATTGTTCATACTCAAGGTATATACGTTCCAAGAGTTTTGATGCAAATCCTCTTACACTTTACGTGATTAACCGGTTTAACAATGTTATGACTCACATACAACATCACATAAAAACATGCTAATTACGTACTACAACAATAAATCACTTGTGCCACGTATTATGCCACAGAAATTCTACATTTGTGGCATATTATCATCTAGCCACAGGAAAAAAATATTTTGGCATATAACATTAATTACTCATTAAATTTATGCCACGGGTAGAAGTTATTTAGTGGCAAAACATGGTTATGCCGTGAGAATTTTTATTTTTACGTGTTTATGCCGTGGCATTTTGTTTATTTTTGTGGCTAATATATGTTATGCCATGGAAATTTTTTTTTTTTTTGTGGCAATCCTATATATGGTAATCACATTAATTATATTAGTCTAAAATCAAAAGGTGGAAATAAAGATAATTGTATATGTAATGTTGATTTTTTATAAAACATTCAATAGAAATTTATCGATTGTAAAATTATCAAAATATGATCATCGCCCTATTTCAATTTTATAAAATTAACAATATTACTAATTATACTATTGCATGTAAATGAACTATATCAAATACCCCTAAATGAAAAACTAAATGAATATAATAAAAAAAAACTTCTAAATGGCATATATTAACGCTCGGGTGTCCGAACGAAGCAATTATTTTTTTTCAAATTGATTATTTTTTTGAGCTCTACGTCAAGGCAAATTTCCGAAGGGGATTTGGGCAAGTATTTTTTCCAAATAAGGCCTCTAGGACCCGTTTCCATACTTCCAAACTGTTTATTTTAATAAAATTACATATACATTTTGAGAATTTATTTGGTTATCTTAACACCTAATGAAAATAACCTTTTTCATAACATAACTTAAATATTATACCTGATTAAACTATAAAAACTGGTTAAACACCACCCAAATCACAACCGCAAAACAATAGCACATTAGAGAGCACTATTAGTTGGGTGCTATATATGGAAAAATAAATAAAATAAATTAAATGAAATCTTCAAATATCAAAAAAAAAAAGAAATTGAAGTTTTAAAAACCACAATGTACAAAACCGATACCTCAACAAACTAACCATTTCCTATAGAAACTCATAAATATTCTCCTAATATGTACAACACAACCTCAAACTTGTAGCAAATTCATTGTCAAAGCACAACACTCAAATTCGTTTACCCTAAAATAACAGTACTTCTTTCTCAATTGAAATCACGAGCAATTTCCTTGAAGCTTTTGGGAGTGTTGAAGCTGTTTCTTGGAGTGATGAATTTGGACCGAAACAAGGTATGTATTGCTCTTAGTTGTTTTGGTTATGCTATTAATTCTGAAAATTAATGGATTCACTATTTTAAAAGTGTATGTGGAAGAAGTACTTGAATTCTCACCCAAATTATACCATAGTTGTGATAATTGAACAAGTAATTTGTGTAGAAATGCCCTAGATTGGATATGTAGTTTCAATTCATTGAATTCTGATTTTTGATTTCTGTTCTTTGAGCACCCGAGGTTTTGTTGAATTCTGATTTTTGAATTCTGATTGGGTGAAAATTCAAGTATTATTTGTGTTACTTTCGGCCCCTGAGGTTTTTTGGCTTTGGCTTAACTAAGACAGAATTACAATTCTGCAGAACTAGGTGAAAATTCTTAATGTTCGAGTGGGTATAATTTTGTTGCGTTTTGGGTTAGTGATTGTGTGAGTGAGTAAGCATGTGTGTTAGTGACTATGTGAGTGAGGGAATGTGAGTGACAGAGTGAGTGTGAGATAGTGAGAGACTCTGAGTGAGAGAGTGTGAGACAAAGAGTGAATGAGAGTGTGAGTGAGAGAGTGACTCTGCATGCATTTATAGCATGGATGTTGATGTTGGGGAAGTTGAAAACAAAAGATAGGCTTTGCAAATTTCATATTAGGCAAGAGGGGATGGAGTTGCTCACTTTGCACAGGGGGTATGGCAACTAGTGCTCATTGGTTTAGCGAATGCATAAGTAAGATAGACTGACATAGAATGAGTGAGATAGGTTATTAACTAAGGTAGAAGCGTCATATGTTTCGGATTTGTGATGATGAGTAAGCGTCATATGTTTGTTCCAAAGATGGCAACTCATCATTATTAAATCCTTATTGCAAAGCTTCATTAATAGATTTGAAACCACGGGTGCTCATTTATGGCATGGAAACCTAGTAATGACAATGGGTGATGATAGAAAAAGAACAATGAAGAGAGTTATTATAGAGGAGAATTCGGAAGATGGTGCTTAATTAGTTAGGAGTTTTACATAATTTTCCCATAACAAAGTAAATTTTAATGAGGTGGTTAGAGAAAAATAGTAACTTGACATAAATAAGGAGAAAATAAAAGAAATTTAATGGAATGAGCACCACAAAAAGGGAAAGATGACAAATCCCGTCTTCTGGTACTAATTATTGAACATTTGGCAAACTAAAGGTACTAAAATTTAAAAAATTTAATTTAAGGTACTAAAATTCAAAATAGGAAAAAATAAAGTTACTAATAAACAAACTACCTTTAGAAAACTATATCCTGTTATCCTTCCTATTCTCTATTTTATTTAATTTTCCAATTCTTTTTCTTAATTGTTTAACATTATTTTATTTATTTTTTTTTTTTGACAAATTTCATGTTTATGGCTATCCTTAACAACAACTATCAAGTTTATGGATTTATATTCTTATGCCATAAAAAGATTTTGTGGGAAAACACTATGTTAATTCCCATGGTAAGGCCAAGCCACCCCAAACAGTCTACTTTCTTAATAATTTGGAATTCCCACCCAATATCACCCACATAATATATGCTACTGGAAAGAATGAAGGAAAAAAAAGTCAAAGAATGATATTTCATTTCCGTGAGGAATAATTTGTTGATTTCAATGCTAATTTACTCTTCAAACTCAATCCATTGCTTCCATTGATTCTTGGCTACCAAACTTGCCAATCTTGCTTATCTTCTTATTTTTTCATACAGATGTTAGTGTTTAGAGTAAGAAATATGCTAAAGGGTACCCATGGAATATTATACAAGTAATCTACTTTTGCATATTAAGCTCAACTGCTTAAAAACTATATTGGTGTCGAGCAACTTTTGTGTCAAGATAGACTATATATCTTGTAGTTTTTTTTTTTTGCTTATCTTGTAGTTTTAAATTGCTATAGCACATGGATAACTCAAATGTTCAAAAAATGAGTTTAGGGTGGATTTGATGTGATGATAGGACAAGCAATTTATATATAAACGACGTTAATCAGTTCCTTGACTTTGCTTTTAGTAATTTAGCTTCAAATAGTAACATATGGGGGGGGTTGAGGGTCAGATGGTACCGTGTCCTTGTAATCGATGTAACAATAGTCGACATAAAACAAGGGAAGATATCTTTAGTGATTTGTTACTTAATGGAATTATTCGAGGGTATTATCGTTGGATATATTATGGAGAATATAAACCTCCACAGAAACGAAGTAGAGCTGAATTAGGTGAAGGTAGTGGTGAACTGGTGATGAGATATTTAGGATAATACATGACAAATTTGGTCCCGTAGAAAGTGCTGATGTAGGCGATGATTTTCATGTAGATGATGATTGTCATGTAGATGAGCAATCTAATGACTCTAATTTTCCTAAATATGCCATGGGTACCCAAGAGGCAAGATTGTTTGAAAATTTGATGAGAGATGCTCAAAAATCCTTATACCCTAGGTGTGAAGAATTCTCCAAATTTTCATTTATTTTAAAAATGTTCCAAAGTAAATGCATGGATGGCATGACTAATAAAGCTTTTACTAGTATGCTTCATATGTTCAAAACTGCTTTACCCAAAGGTGTTGATGTACCTAACAAAAAAATGCTTGTAGTGGTAAGTTTATGACTTTAAAAGGGAAATTTAACTCAAAAATTACGTACGTATTTAACATGTCATTACATGACCGCATGAAGAGATGGAGAATTTGAAGGAGGACAGGGATAAAGGCCTGAATGAGAAGACGGATGAGCAAATTTTCCAAGAGGTCTTGGGAAAGATACTCATGGGTATTTGCATGCTTATGGGCCGGGTAGAAGCATTACAAAACATTTCAAAGTAAAGCCTTCCCGATTGGATCTTGCTCAAGAGGTTGTCGAGGTTAAAAGACTGTTGAGCAAGCAGTACAAGAAGCAGCAAAAGATGCAGAGAATGCTAGAAAAGAGGCCGAGGATGCTAGAAAGGAGGTTGAAGAAGCTAGAAAAGATGCAGAGTTTGCCAAAAGAAAGCTGAAGAAAGTGCAGGTGAGGTGGATCGAAAAATTGCTGCAAATAATAAGATTTGGGAGAGAAATCTCAAGCAATTACTATAGCTTTTTGGCGTGGATGCTGATGATAAGAATGATTTCTTAAGTGAAGGTTCTTCAGCTTAAGGTAAGTATCTTTAGGTGTATTTCTTGATTATGGATATTTGAATTGGTTTGGTCATGTAGAGGTAGGCAGAGGAAACCTAAGCACTCTGCTGTAGCTCCAAATTAGAAGCCTTGATTATTCTTTAATCAGCAGAATGTATTATACAATACGGAACACTTGTTATGGCTGATATGTTTGCTGAACTAATGCATTGTGAATTCTTGATGAAATACATTCCATGGTAACAAGTAAGGTTAATTTAAGGGTTAAGCAAATAATGAGTTTGCCAGGATAACTTAGAATGACAAAAAGAGTCATACACCATGGTTTCTTCATCAAGTGAGCTAGACTTTGCAAGGTATATCGTTCATCAAATTAAAATTCACAAGACATATCACTCATCTAAGATACATGAAGTGTGTAAATGCATTCAGAATTCGATTTTTCCTATTATGAGCCATTAAGTCATCTGACATTGCTGCTATATATTGATTAATGCTTCTTTTATGTGTCATCTTTATATTGTTGATGTTGTTGTTAATGTTCCTGTTGTTCGAAGAGTTTTTATGTGTTTTTTTTTTACATATAGAAAAGCCACCAACGAATTTCTAGGAGGTACAACTACTTGATCAAAATTCCACACTTTATCACTCTTCCCCTTCGAATGTCGCTTTGCACTTGTTTTACCATGTCGTTATTATACAATGTTTAGTATAGTTTTTGAGGCCTTTTACTCTACTACTATTGTTGGTTTAGTAATAATCATTCTAATGTCCATATTTTTCTGATAGTATTGTATCTTAAAAAATTACTTATTTATTTATTGTGGTGATGTGCTTGTTGGTTATTACTATACAAAGAAATGTACAGATGGCGAGCAACAACACAAGAAGCATATTAGTGGCAATAATATAGAGAACTTTGTAGTTTTACTTTATCTTTTAAAATTATTGAACAATCGACTTTACTTTGTTGGTTCTAAATAATAATAGTATGTTTTAGTTCTAAGTATGCTAGTTTTAAGTACATTATTATGTAAAGGTTTCATTGTTTCAAAAGTACATTATATTATTAATATCAATATATTATTTCATTGCTCTAAGATTTGTTAATTGTATTTTATAGGTAGTAAATGTCATATATGTCAGAACTTGGTATGTATATAGCCACGTATAATATATTTGCCACAAAATAATTGGTGGCTAGTTTTATTTCTTAGCCATGGGATATTTTGTGAATAATTGTTTAGTAGCCATAATACTCTTGGGGAAATAAAATAGTAGCCACGGTAGTACTTGTGGCAAACGCTTAATTAGCCATGGTAATACATGTGGCGAAGCTAATTTTTCGCCACGGGATTATTTGTGGCATAATTTAATATTCATGCCACAACCTCTATTTTTCCATGGAAAAAACATAGCCACGGCCACTTGCGCCACGATAATTATTTTAAAATTTTCCATGGCAAAACTATATAGCCACGAGATTTTTTTACTTGCGCCACAATTTCTCCTGTGGTACAAGTGACAAATTGTTGTAGTCGTACCTTGTGCAATAGTGGTGCTCCGCCACAACTTCTAAAAGTTGACTAAATCAAAGTCTCCTACATAAAGAAAACCGAAGCTAAATTAAAACCTTGTTGACTAAGTTCTACAACAACTCTAAACTAACTTCTATATTGGAAACTTGTCCAAAACATTCCTTATATGGTGTCTATTCAATTCCATACTACAATTTAATTTAGTTTTTTTATTGTAAGATTACTTGTTTTTCGGGACTTATTTATACTTTATAAAACCTTAACATAAATTTTATGTCACTTTAGAAAAGTGGACAACAATTTAAAATTATCAAAACTCCTTGAAAAACTTCAAAAACAACATAAATCAATCATACAATGTATCACTTAATTTATATGATCCATTCATGCTAATTACATACTTTAAAAGCCTAATTATTCACTTTATAAAATCTGGACAGCATGTTAAACATGCTTAAAATCACTTATAAACTTTATAAGTCATACTAAAAATCATATGTAACATCATATAATTAATATGTGATCATACTAACATAATATGAACACTTAAAACTTATTTTAACTTGTTTTTACAAAATTTTCAGATTTATTAATTAACTTTAAAGTCATGAAAAACTCATAAAAACATCATAAATTCATGGCAAAACTCTTTTACAATCGACTAACATAATTATAAAACCAATCTATGCTTTAGAATAATCTTTCATAAGCAAAACATGTTCATAATATTTATTCTATTAAATTTCATGATTACAAAATTTGGACAGCAATTTATTTTATATTTAAAGCCTTTAAAAATCGATCTATACTTCATAAAATCATCATAAATTCACTCAACAACAACTCATGATCATAATATTGAAGTTTAAATCACAAAAACTCATAAAAATCAAAACTTTCATACTTTATAAACCCTAATCTAAAATTTCATGAACAACAAATTAAGTCATGCTTTAAAACAAATCATAAATTCATAAAACATGATTAAAACTTATAAATTCATGATTAAACATAAATATGAACATGAATTTTCAAGATTGAATCAAAAAGAAAGAACGAGAATTTTTTTTTTTATATAAAGTCCGAAAAATACCGAAACAAGGGGGAGGAAGTGGTGGCCGCAGGCGGCGAGCAACGATTCCGGCAAGGGCACAAACCCCGAGGCACGAACTTAAAAACGATCTCACTTTTTTTTCCCGTAAAAACCGAACACAATATATTTTTTTCAGAAATTCTCTCTCTCTCTCTCTCTCTCTCTCTTTTTCCTTTCTCTCTCTAGATTTTGGAATCCTAATGACAATCCTAATGACAATTATGAGGATGAAATCTGAAAATTTGGGTTTTAAAGGGTATTTATAGGCCCCAAAGTAGGATTTGGAAAAACTCATACTTATCCTAAAAAGTGGAAATTACCTTTAGGCCCTTGCCTCAAAATAAATTAAGAAACTCTTGAAAATTCTATTTTTAGAAGCTTTTCAAAATATTTCATAAAACATAAATTATTATTTGTAAACACAAATAATTATTTTTAATTAAAGCTTTTTGTATTATTATTTTTTTTCTCTATTTAATATTCTTATCGAATATAATTTTGCAACAAAAATATTAAAATTATATGAATAAAATACAAAAATACCTCCTTAAAATACGCCAAAACGTGGGGTATTATTACACCCTTGATTGAGTCACTTGTTTCAAACTTTCTAAACTCCTCTCTTCTGGTTTGATTAGAGTGGTTAATGAGCAAGCTAAACAATGATATGTTGGTGTGTGTTAACTCTTGATTGGGTGTATTGTAACTTGGTTGTCTTCAACGGCCCATGGCGTAGCTTGGTGGTAGGTGTTGCTGGCTTTTAGAGATAGGTGGATGATTAAAAAAAACTATGTTTCCATGGTATTCTCATAAGGATTTGAGACATGCCTCTATTTAGTCACGGATAGCAAACATAAACAGTGAACAGATTAGAAGGCTTCTGCTACTTGGGTGGCGCAGGTTTTTAGTGACAAAGACTGCAATTACAGAGAGGATTAATGTGGGGCTAGGAGCGTTGTCATAGTTAGGAACAGTTGTGGGCAGTTTCTTAGGTGCTCCTTGTGGGAGTGAGAAAACATGAGGTTGGATGGAAGACTGATATTGTCGAGGCTATGGTGGCTAAATTTGTTGTGATTCATGCTTTCTCGTGCTATAAATTTTACGAAGGTGGAAATTGAAAGTGAATACTATAGAATGAATGGAAGCGAAAGATTACTTTGGAAAAATTATATGGGATAAGTTAAAAACTATATTGCTGAATTTGGTGTGAATATTGTTTCATCTTTTTGGGAATAAGACTTTGATTATGTTGATGATGATGATGGAAATTGAAAGTGATGCAACCAATTTGGTAAAATCAATTAACTATATAAAAAAAAATATGTCAGAGAGCTTCCATTGGCCTGGTACTGAAATATATTAGCTGGGTTCTCATCTTAGTACCTTTTCTTTTTGGTTTGGTCTTATATATGGCCTGCCACATGAAAAGCAAATGGTGCAGCAGGCCAATACACATATAAGCCCAAATGTTGTTATCCTACTACTTATGTGTTGTTCTTTTTTTTTCAATTTAAAATTTTTTTTTCTTAGATTCCAATACTCTTTTGAACTCATTCAACTCAACCTCTTTCCTACCTCTCTTCTCCACTTCCATTCTTCTTCTACTATGTAATTTCATCATTTATTTTTGCTTGATTTGAGTTTTGAATGATCTTTCTCTTCTTTTCATCATTTTTTTGAGTTCAAATTTTCCTAAAATCGAGATCCTTAAAGAAGAAGATGTTGGGTAGCGTCGAAAATTACATTATTTCAAGCAAATTTTTATCTAATTCGTTTTCTTTAATCAATTTCATGATGCATGTTTTTATTTATTTATTTATTTATTTAAAGTTTATGTAAATCTTTATGTTTGATGAGATTGTGGTACAGGGTAATTTTTTGCTCTATTTTACAATAATTTGAGATTTAATTTGATGAGTTACTCCGTTAAATAAAATTTTCAAGGGTTACTGATCTTTGTTCAAGGGGTTGCTCCGTTACTTAATTAACTTTTTCAGGGGTTACTAATCTTTGTTAAAGGGGTTTAATTAACTTTCACGGGGGTTACTAATCTTTGTTGAAAGGGTTACTTAACTTTTTCAGAGGTTACTAATCTTTGTTGAAGGGGTTACGTAACTTTTTCTGGGGTTACGTACTAAACTTTGTTGAAGAGGTTAATTTACTTTTTTTGGGGTTAGTAAACTAATTCAAGGGTTACTAGTCTTTGTTGAAGGGTTACTTAACTTTTTTAGGGGGTTACTTAAATTTTTCAGGGGTTACTAGTATTTGTTGAAGGGGTTACTTAACTTGAATGAAATTAGGCTTTAATATTGGGGAATTACTAGCGTCTCACTGTGAGATGCTAGTAACTCATCTCACAGGGGTAATTTCGACATTTCCCCATTCAATACATACACAACAAGGGTTTTTCACAATCAAAATACAACCCCACAATTTTCAGTTATTTGCAAGAATGCCACTGAGATGTGAGACTGCCATCTCACAGTGAGATATGGGGAATGCCCCTTTAATATTGTATTTGATTGATTTTACAAAAAAATAAAAATAATACATAAAAAAAATAAACATAAAAATAAAAATAAAAAAGAGACTTGAATTAAAGAAGTTACATAATGATGATTAATGAAGAAATAAATAAAGGAGGTGGAGGAGAGAGAATTAATGCAGCATGGAATGAACAAAGAGAATAAATAGGTTATTAATAGCTGCTTTGTTATTAATAGGAAAGAGACTTGTCAGATTTGGTTTTGTCAATTTGTGTCGCATGCTTTATAATACGTACACCAGGCTACACATAAATCACACTTTCTTTTTACCTTGTTAGTGGATGTGGTGATGCATTAGCTCATTATGTAGCTCGACTTGTCCCTTATAAGTTCTAATTAGTCAAGACTCAAGACTATCGTTTTTAACTCTTTCCCACAAGATGTTTTGGCTTTAGTGGAGCTGGAGGTTGGTTGATCAATCTAAATTCTCCCTGAGAATTCTTCTATGGCCATTTAAGAAATTAGCCACCGAAGTCAACAAAAGTCAAACCAATTATAATGTGACACCTATTAAATGATCTACATATTTTATACCTTTTACATACGTATAAGATAATTTTTTTGAAATAAAAATAATATTTCAATAATTTTGTGTATTTGCAATTGCATACTATACTATCTATAATTTACTGTATTGCGGTACCATATACATGTATTATACGGTCTATGTATTAGTATTTGTATTAAATACACGAAATTCATCCCCATCAACTGCTTTTTCAACATATACACTTTACCATTGATGTGTTCTTTATTAAGCAAGAAGCCAATTCGATGACTATATTTACATTCGAGTCCAAATGATTCAATGTGTGTCTTATTGTTTAGGATTTTGCCAAGTTTTGAGTCTGAAATGATTCGTGTTTATTCTGATTTATAGTTTATGTTTGTAATTGGTGTTTATTATTCGATGATTTTGCCAATTTCTTAAATGCAACTTCCAAATCATTGAATTGTAAATTGGATTATATTATTCTAAATTGGAGTGAATTGGGATTTTTGTACAGTGCTTGTACGAGTGAAAAAAATATACAAGTTTTGTTCTTTGTACAGTGCTTTTACGAATGTAAAAAAAAAATACAAGTTTCATTCTTTGTGTACGACTTCACAGCTTATGGCACTTACCTAAACAATGTTTGGCCATTACCTAAAAATGAATAAACTAGCACTGGTTAAAATTAACCACCAAATCATCTCCAACCTATGGACAACTAAATAAAGGAACAAACTATATGTATCATCAAATCAAAACATAAGATGCGCTTCTGAACATGAATGCTTTATCGTTTTCTTACAATGTAAGGGTGTTTGATCCTTCAATGGTGGTCGACGAAATTAGAGATTTTCAGGGGACATCTCAGATAGTACGATAACATCATTAAAAAAAAAATTGCAAATTTTTTCTTAAAAACTTCATCAATGGACGAGGAACACCATAGATGATGAAAACCATTAATGATTCTCACGGTATATCACCATTTGATAGACAACAATTTCATTGTATAACGTATATATTTTGTATTACTACACGTATATCGCTTATTATACACAATATAAAAGTAAATCAAAATATATATGTATAAAATATTATACGGTGTATATGTTTTGTATTTAAAAGATATAAGATACATATATCATTTAATAGGTGTCGCATTGTAATTGATTTGATTTTTGTGGACTTCGGTGACCAAATTCTTAAATGGCCATAGAAGCGATGCCCAAATTCTGCCCAATTGATCTAAAAGTTCTAATTATTTTGCTCCTGCAAATTAGAAGGGGATGTCCGCTCTTAAATGTTGCCTTTAATAAGCTCCCCCACAGTCGGCAAATTTGTATCTCTGAAATCTGAAACACTTGAATCTCCTTATGAAATCAGAGGTTCACAGTAGTTGAGAACCTGACTTTTATTCACTGCTTACTCTATTTATGTGTCTATGAAATCGATCTCATTTCTCCATTTATGTGTTTATGAAATCAATTTTATCATATGGGCTTTGTCATCCTCGTTCACAAGTGGACTTATGGAGTACCTCACATAGCCCTTAGTAAATTAATTATCTTTTGCAATTATTCCAAATTCCTCAAATTGATATACTTTGGCAAAAGTTTGACATTCAATTACATAGTACTTCCTTCGTTTTTAAAGTTGCAACTTTTGGATCTTTTTTTTTTTTTACAAAAATAATATTCAAAAGTTGCAATTTAAAAAAAAGAGCGAGTATTTTCAACAATGGGGATATGTAAACGTTGTAATATGATTCTCATATAAATATAAAATCAATCTCCCATATTTGGTGAGTCATCTGCCAATCCTTTATAGCATATAGAAAAAGGGTACATACGTACGAAATATTTGTAAATTCCTAATTCCAAGTTATAATCAACATTGGAGGTTTCTTTGTTACATAATTTAGTAATTGAAGTTTTTCCCACTGGATTTCTAAATGAGGCTTGCAAAATGCTCAGAAATGCTCGCTAATATAGTTAAATGCCCCTTTTACCCCTCCCTTCACTTTATTGACTCCTCCTCTAACACCACCTCAAACAACAAACTTCAATATTCCGACAACCATTAACAATGGTTGACGAGGATCCTCAACAACATATAAGTTCATAAACTTGAACAATTAAAACCTCCAATTTGAACAACTGGATCCTCCTAACCAGACAATTTGCCTCAATGCATTTCTTTTTTTTTTTATTAGTATATACTTGTACTTTGTTTGTATGTTAACACATTTAGTAGTGATTGATGTAATTAATTTTATAATTAGTTATTAATTATTTTTAGTAATTAATAATTAGTTAACATAATCAATTAGTTTTTAATAAGTAAATTATAATTAGTCGTACATATTTTGTAATTAATGTAGTTAATATTTATCTAAAACAAAATAATTATTAATAAAGCCATGAAAAATCAAAAATACTCCAAATCGTCCACGCTAGATGATTTGCCCTAGCTACGGTAAATCGTGTGTTAGGGGTGATTTTAGATTAAAAAATATATATATATATATATCTTAGTCGTCGTTACTGCCTCCTTCGCCTTCCTTTTGCATTGAGGTTGATTTCGATGCAACTTGTTTTCTAGGCCGTTAGGAGGACATTGTGGTGGTGGAGTGAATGAAGAGTGAAGATAAGGGTATTTAAGACATTTCACATAATTTTATGGACGTTAGTGAGGAATTTGCGTGCGTTGTTTTGGCACTCCACTTATTAAGTGCGAAGTACAATTTTGATGATAGGCCTTTCATAGAAAAAGTGCCAAATTAAAGTTTTGGTGTGCCAAAAATTGTGTCCTTATGCATGCATACCTCTAAGAATAAACCAATTTTTCTTATACTACGAATATGCTTTGAAATTAAGTAGTCCCTTCATTTAAAGAAAAAAAAAATTAAAAAAATAATAAGAAAAAAAAATGAAAAAAATAATAAGAAAAAAAAAAAAAAAAAAAAAAACTCATCAAAGCGCTGAAATTGTCCAAAGTTTTCACTTCCTTTGTTGCCTTGTACTAATCTGTTTCGATTACTACTAAAGCACTTGTTTGAAAACTTCTTAATAATTAATATACCTCTCTGAAGGGCGAACCACTAGCTTTGTCTGGCATAGAAGTAGCAATATTCAATCTGCTTGCTTGATTCAGTGTTCTTTACCCAATTAATCTTATTCTACATTTCTGCATAGTTCCTTTTCCAAGCACCATCGTGTATCGAGTATCAACCACAAGTCCACAAACATAGATACAATCTATTCCTATTAAAGAATGGACAACATGATACAATCAGAGAAAACCAAAGGTATTGAACTGTTGATGATGAAAACAACGAATTTCTTTTATTTATATTAGCATCTTCACTAATCTTTTAACAAATGTTGTGTAGTTGATGATTTACATATACAAAGACAGTTCTACTACCAATAATATCTATACATCTGATTGACATGCCATATCCAAAACTTTTTTGGACTCGCTGCATCAACTGTTGTGGATAATGTGAACACCACCCTGGTCCCTGAGCATCTAACATCAAGATGAAACAAGCTGCCAATTCACTCCACATGCTTCAACAAATCAAGCTGTGTCCCAAGATTTACAAAAAAATGATGTGCCTTTATGTATGAACATTCACTTAACTGGCCTGAGGTCAACATTTTTGACACGAAATCTATATTGTGGCTGGGTTTCTTCATCGTCGTCTTCGTCATCTTCTTCACTAGAATCATCTTCTACACTATCCCACCGTGAATAGTCAAGTCTGGCGTGTCCCTTTGGTTTTGGTATTGTTTGCCATCCTTTTGAATCAAATTCGGAAAAATTCTGACTGCCTTTGATATCTGGGGTAAAAAATACATTAGGTGTTTGGACATTAGGCTCAGCTTTCTCAACTCTACAAGCAGTTGTGTCACATTCTTCTTGTTTCACTTCTCTATCCTTCTGCTCCATGGGTATCAGATCTTCACTTGTATCTTCATCGCTAGTATCATCCCTTTCCTCAAGCTCAGAATCTACTTCAGGTATTGGAGCAAGTGACTTCCTTGAGCAGAGAAAACATCATTAATAATGTCCACAAATAAGAAAGTACATATATTGACTATCCAAAGCAGAATTCAGACAAAAACTGCAGTCACCACACTTCATAATTGCTAGGAAGTGCTAGGAAGTATTACCTGCAGATATACGTTTAACTTTATAGTAAATTAATATACAACTCATTTGAAATCAGAAGGAACCGGCATGTAAAAACCATTTTTTTTAAACTGTTCTGTTTTAATTCAAAACTAATTAATGTTGGTGTTTGCCATTACATAGTCCAAAATAAACTGACATGGTAGAAAAAGACAGGTTTAATGATGATTTAAGCGATACACAATAAATATAATTGAGAACTATAATAACAGCACCTTTTGCTCTATGAGGTAAAAAGAAAAAACAAGCAATTGAGAGACTTGTTCTCGTCCAGAAGGCCAAAGTATAAAATAAAGCCAAAAGTAAACTTTGATCAATATTCAGCATATCCCTCTCTTTCCCCTACATATCCCTCTCTTTCCCCTACACTGCCTATATCCTCAAGCCACTATGTCAGTTTTTATGTCTATATAAAAATGGAAATTCCATACAGCAGTTTAATAGCACTTTTACTATTAACTTCGTATGACTCAAATGATTGAACTTCCCTACTTCAGAAAATATGAACTCCTTCCCCTTCTAGTTACTAGCCACACTCCCATAATCCCATTCCAATTTCCTGACAACATTCTCCTTCACCTCCAACCTTTCTAGGCGACCTATTCATTAATTGTAGGGGGGGATTGATCGTGGTGCTGGTGAAGGTTTTTGAATTTTAAAAAATGGAATGAGGTTAATTCTTTGTTCACTATTTGTGATTATTTTAAAAATTGTAAATTTACTATAAATGGCTATAAATAGACTTGTGGAAAATTACTATTTTCGAGTAACCTAAAGTGTATAATTCTGATGGCTATATTAGACTTGTTAATTAAATCTTATGTACAACCACTTCGATGAGAACCATACTCATCACAAGTGGTTAACCTATTGACCAAAGGAAGTAGATGACACTCGCCAACAAATGAATGAATAGATTCTGTAAGATTCCAACTTGTTTATATGCTTAATGCCGGAAAATGAGTCATATGATGCAGTTAAAGTAGTGACAGATAATGCATCAAATTATGTTAAGGCTCACGAGACAGAATTTTCTCTTCTATGCATATATTTATATAAAACATTTAGGACGAGTGCATTATCGCTTGCGTTTGTTTTGACATGTGAGATGGAGACCTCAGGAAGCTCCGATACAAAGAGTGGGATCAAGTAGATCTCAAACGAGGTAGAGAGAAACCGAAAATGACTTGGTCGGAAGGAATAAGAAAAGATGCGAAGCAATGGGATTTACAGGAGAATGAGGTTCTCAATTGTCGGGGATCGAGGACTGGAGGACGAAAATTCATGTGGATGACCACACGGAATGATCAATATTTAGATTATGTAGCCGACCCCAATTATGGGACTAAGGTTTTGATTGATTGATTGAGGACGAACACGTTAGACCAGCAAACTAGAGCTTTATCGGACTCCATGTGTAAGTGTGACACATTGCGTAGGAATTAGAAAAATATTAGCAAATTTTCCACAAGTCAAGTAAGCATCAAAGAAGTGCATTTTATTGAATGACTATACATAGGCACATCTGTGTTGTCAACAAGAAGATGACAAGGTTACTAAATAAAAGGTATTCACATAGAGTGGCAATCACTAAGTTTGTAAGTTGTAACATCATTCAACCCTCTAGCACAACTTTTGTAAGGAAATATGGTTACACCTTAATCAAGAATGGAACAACTAGAATGCTTTTAAAATTGGACTACCTAGAGAAGGGGTGGAAATAAAGTAACATCCTTTCCCTGGCAAGAAAACTTTTAATAAATGATATCATGAATGAGTTGAAAACTAATCATTTATAGTGTTGTGTAGTCCCTTTTGATTAGAATCAACCCAAACCGTTGACTACACCAATATTGTTTAGCAGATTTTCTAAAAAGGGGTGCCTATCTTTGGGAGATAATAAGTTGAGCATCAACCAAATTGTGCTACACCACCACAACACAATTAAGAGAGCTTGTCCTAATTGTAAGGGTTGATGGTCAAGTTAAATCCACAAACTGTATAGGAAGTGACACTCTTCATTGTTCCAAAACAGTTTGCTAGTTAGCGACGTCTAAAACAAATTCTAAAAAAATAGAATACATAAATTTTAGTGATAAAAAAAAAAAAAGGATGTTCTGTATTTCATTATAACTATTTACTTTTTTGGGATGTCACACCTCATAAAATCTTTAGAACAAAAGATTCCACTAAATATATACATCATATATAAAGAAATTTTGCAACAAAATAAGGCCAAATTTTTTTTTATGAGGCAGTGAGACACATAATACATTGATATGAAAAGAATTTACCACAAATTCCTGCAACTTTTAATACTGAGAAGCAAAGAATCATAACAAGTTAATAGCAAGTTGAATTTGGATACATACATACAAAATATCAAACGAAAAGAGAAAAAAGAATTTCATTTTAAATGAGAAGCATTTGAGAGAAGACATACAATCAAAAAAAATGGATTCAAGTTACAATTAGGGAGAGGAGGAAATACCAATTGTGTTTTCAAACGCGCTTGAAGATTTAAATATACTTCTGATGAGGGATTCAACTCAAGAAGTCGGTTGACATCAAACAGTGCCGACTGGTACTCCTTCAGTGTGACCAAGGTTTGAGCACGCAACATTAATGCTCCAGTGTGCTTATTATTAAGCTCGAGAACAGAAGTGCACTCATCAGCTGCCTACACCATCAACAGCATAGTTAGTCAAATAAACAGCAGGAGAAAATGCTCCCACTAGAAAATTCAGCAATAGCTTTTCAGTCAACAATTCTGTAGCAAATACTAATGTTTGCATCAATACTAATATTCTATAGAATTGGAGTACGATAAGTTCCCCTCGTAAATAAGTGCCGTAAGTCCCTAACAAGAGGCTAATACTTAGCCCATCAAAAATTGAAATCTGGCATAGTTTCCCCTTAATAGTTAATACTGAATTAGAGCCTTGAGTAAGTTTTGCTACTTTGGGAAGAAGACAAGAAGGCCAAAAACTGGTTCGCCTTTTAAAAAAAAAAAAAAAATTATTTTGAAACTTTAAAATTTTATGTTGCATAATACCAAAATGCATCTCGACATTTTGAAGACAATAAACTTGTGTTTTTCACAATTTTCTTTCAAAATGATGAACATAAATACATAATACATCACCATAAGGCTATATTCAATTGAACCTTCCGGTCACAAAGTGAGAGTTGGAATTTTCAGTAAACAAGTCTAGAACGCACCTGCTTGTTAATCACCATCAACAGCCTAGCATTCCAATAGGATCACGGTACACTTATTCTAGATTCATTGAGCAATTACTATGCAAGAAAGTCTTAGTATCAAAAATAACTTGGCATCGGCTAGACTTGAATAAATACGAGGAATCAACAACAACAACTCGCTTTTAAGACTCGTATGCTCAAAAATACTCAATTCACACAGAATTATACTCCTCCAATTTTGTGTTTCGATTGCAAGATTTCGTTTTCTACGCATTTTAAGGAATCGAATAAACAGTGTAAATGTTTAATTCAAAAAAAACAAAAAACAAAAAACCTTGTTAAAAAGATGCAATTTGAGGAAGCAAGCAGCACGATTGCTATGAAGAGCGATCTTCTGAGGAGTAGTCTTAGCAAGACAAAGCGCGTCACTGTAAAACGCCAAAGCTTCAGTGTAAAATCCTTCACGGTACAATTGATGAGCTCTTTCTACCTTATTAAACGGCGTCGCCGACATACTCATACTCCTTAAATCAAAATGGCTAAATGAAGGATGAATATTTGAAGGAAGGAAGGAAGGAATTTTGTAAGAAATTATTAGAGAGAACAAATCACGCAAGCTGCTGATATTGCGGGGATGTAATGATGTTTCGTTTAATCCTCTGGGAAGTAACGCCTGTTGTTGGTTGCTTCTGTTAATTAACATGAATTTGAATTTGTTTTTTGGGGAAGAGCTGGCTTGAGGGTTAGGATTATGTGAGTCAACGGTTTGAGTTGGATTGGGTCATGTTGGGTATGGGTTTGGGCTGGGTGGGGGGGTTTTGTGGTTTTGACGTCGTGGTTTAAATTAAATGAGCGGCTTATGTTATGCAATAGGTAGATGACGTTATATAGAGGGGTAAATTCTTATATATGTACATGGTGCATATAATGTAATTTGCTCCTTAGACCTTTGACCGCTTGTAATGCATGCACTTGATCAAAATTGCAATGTTCAATTTTTTTACGTAATGTTCATGAGTTTTTTATATGTAGTGTTGAGTTTATTGCGAGTATTGTTCAGTTTATTGTGAGCAATGTTTATAAGCATATCAATTTTTTCATTTCCTAATTTCACTTCACTTAGCAATATTACATGATTATTGAATGTGTTATATATATATATATATATATAATATTCTTATTTTGTCTAATTGCTGTCTATAAGAATAGAGTACATGGTTGATTTTTTTTCCTATTACTTTTAAACTTTGAAACTTGGGGGTTTATATTTATTTAATTTGAATAACATATACATTACTTGAGTTTGCAAGAGTGGTAAAGGCAAATGTGGCATATCATATATTCAGTTTTCAATACTCTCAATAATCCAATGTTCTGTTTTTCAAGTGGAATGTTCAGTTTCCAATGAGTAATGTTCAGTACCAATTCTGAATATTATTATTTTCAAATAATAAAGCAAATATGTACATCATTGTTTAGGAAGTGAATATCGAGAGTAAATGATGAGATTACGGGTGATATGGGTGAACCGGTGGAATTAATGCTAGATTAGTATGATTTCGGAGGGAACAAATCCTTTGAATTGTGTCTTATCTAGTCTTACATGAAGATTGAAATATTTCCTTGGAGATCTAGGAAATTGATACTCCATATTTTTGTTAATACCTAGTTTGGATAGTTTTGTTACTTTTGTTTTCCTAGTTTTAATAGACAATATTAGGGATGTTAATTACTTTTGTTTTCCTAGTTTTAATAGATAATATTAGGGATGTTACTACTGATTTAGGGATTATCTAAAGGATCTAAGATTAGCTCATACTTAACCTAGGGTAGTTAGAATTAAGGTACTATAAATTGCCCAATTGTTTCATTGTTAGCCCCATTGTTTCATTGTTTTAAATAATCTTTTATTCATTCAATAATATTACAATTAGTGTAATTCTTTGGTGTGTCCAAAACATTGCAATTTTCTTGTGTGTGTCCGAGTGAATTGTGAGTATTAGAAACTTAGGTGGTGTGTCCCTTGAGTGTTCTAAGATCCTTTGATTGTGGTTAGTCCGGATCAAAGTTAATAGTTTTCCAAATCCTTATGCCTTAAAATATGAGGATATGAGATAACTGTTCAAAAAACAGTTCTACACCCTTATTGGTCCAACTCATAAAGTGAACAGCAAATCCACTATTCTCTTTGCGCGTGCATGTTATTTTCCCTTTAATCTCACTCGAGTACTCGACACTCATCTTTCTCTCTCCTCAATTATCTCTAGCTCTATTCTCTTCTCTTCATTCTCTTCTCATCATTTCATCTTCTTCATCTATTACTACATGCGACCCTTGCACCCTAGAGAGTCATCGGCTGCCGGCGGATTTGCTCATGGGGTTCAGGTATCATCTTCCCCTTTTCTAATATATATATGTTGTTGAGACTTAATATGTTTTGTTCGATTTTGGTTAATTATTCGATTAGGTTTTCGAACTTTTCGGTGGTGAATACATTTTTTCAATTGTCGATTTCCTTTTTTGGTGGTTTAGATTAGACGGATTTTGATCGCTTTTGGTTAATTATGTTGGATTTTCTTCTTCGCACTTCAAAAGCTACTCCATGCGACCCTTGAACCTTGAAGAAGCGTTGTTTTGCTGTTCATTATACTTACGTTGCGTTGTGGTAAGGACACCTTTTTTTCGTAACTTTTCGATCTGATATATATCTTTGATCTAAAATTATTTAAATTTAAATTTATTGAATTCGATTCTTTGGGGGTTGAATTAGGGTTTTGAGTTTATTCTGAATTCAAAGGGTTTCGTTTTTTTGGAATATAATTCAACATTTGTGGGTTAAATTAGGGTTTAGAATTTTTGTTGGCTCAATTCGATTTCATTTACGGTTTCGATTAACAATTAATTTCAATCTTTTTTTTTTGGTTTAATTTGGTTGGGTTTTGGATCCGATCTTGGTCCTTAAAGGTATTTTTTAATTCAATTTGTGTTCGTTGAAGTTCGTTAATGGTCAATCATCTCACGTAACTCAATTCATGAAGATTTGATTAACATGTTGATGAGGGTTTTTATTTTTGGGGGCTTTCATTCTGCTTTCAATTTCGATCAAAATTTGTTTTTGCTATTACGAATAAGTGATGTATTTAACTTGCCTTTTTTTTGTTTCAATTTGTGTTTGTTCCTCATTGGGTAAATTTTCACTCTTTTCAGCTGGTAATTCTACCTGCTTCCTTTTGTTTTTATGTTTTCTCTTACTGCAATTTCATTTTAATTTCCAGAATCCAGTAAGTTAAAGAAGAAGATGATGAATAAAATACATTGGGGGTGCAACAGGTTAGCCTAGCCGTTTTTGATGCTGTTTTCCATATTTTTTTTCTTTGCATTACTTTTGTTTTCGGTGGTGAATACGTTTTTTCAATTGTCGATTTCCTTTTTTGGTGGTTTGGATTAGGCGGATTTTGAATATTTGGGTTGAAAATTAGGTTTCTTTTTCTGGTTTTTTTGATGTAAGTATTTATTAGGCGGGAAGGAGGGAGTTTGAATTATATTTTGCTTATAGAATGTTGATTGTTAAAAGGGTTAATCTTTGGTTGATGTTAATTTGTTTATATAAGGGTGTGAGGATTTGTTTGTTGTTTGTTAAAAGGGTTAATCTTTGGTTGATGTTAATATTGTTGTTGATGTTGGTAGTGCAATAAACTACGGGTGCGTTTGGTGTACAACTGTACATTTAATATGACATTCTTATTTGATGTAATGGTTTTTTGGATATTACTTAAACATTATTTATTTAAAAAATCTTGATCCAAAAATTTTCAAATGGATATTGTAATACCTTAATCAGGTTGTTGGGAATTTGTTGTGAACCGTGTTCATTGTGTGGGAATGTATGTTGACTAACGTTGTATTGTTACTTATTTGTTGCAATGCATATTCAAAGGATGACCACAGGCTGGAATTTCAGGAGCAGGAGCTCAATAGGCTAGAAGGGTTGTTGCAAAAGCGTGAAGCTGATTATCAGGATAAAAGGATCTAGCTTTGATGCCACCGGAAACGGGTACTGATTAATATGTTTTTGAGCATTGAGCTGCTAAAAACAAGAGACTTTAGTACTGAGTGTGCTTTAATGTTGTGAACCGTGTTCATTGTGTGGGAATGTATGTTGACTAACGTTGTATTGTTACTTATTTGTTGCAATGCATATTCAAAGGATGACCACAGGCTGGAATTTCAGGAGCAGGAGCTCAATAGGCTAGAAGGGTTGTTGCAAAAGCGTGAAGCTGATTATCAGGATAAAAGGATCTAGCTTTGATGCCACCGGAAACGGGTACTGATTAATATGTTTTTGAGCATTGAGCTGCTAAAAACAAGAGACTTTAGTACTGAGTGTGCTTTAATGCTGTTAGGAAAGTTAAAGATAGTAAGAATTCTTTCTTAACATTAGGATAACTTATTTAACAACGGTAGCGATTATTGATAAATTATTCCTTAAGAAGAAGAAGAAGAAGAAGAAGAAGAAGAAGAAGAAGAAGAAGAACGAGAAGGAGAAGGAGCAGGAGGAGGAGCAGGAGCAGGAGGAGGAGGAGGAGGAGGAGGAGGAGGAGGAGGAGAGGAGGAGGAGAGGAGAAGGAGAAGGAGAAGGAGAAGGAGGAGGAGGAGGAGGAGGAGGAGGAGGAGGAGGAGAAGGAGAAGGAGAAGGAGAAGGAGAAGGAAGGAGAAGAAGAAGAAATCTTGTTTGTTTTAGGCTATGTAGGCTGGTGGTAATAGCAACTTACATATCCAAGTTTGATTGAATGTAATTGATGAAGCTTGTGATTGCGTAATTCCTCATTTTCCATTGGTTTCTTCTCTTTCGTTTGACCTTTTATGATTATAATTTAGGCTACTTTGCAAATAATTGATTATTGTGAATAATTATAATTAGGAATAAGGATTAATCTTTTGAGTTGTGGATTTGAGAAGTGTAATGTGGGTTAAGGTTTTATGTTTTGATTGTGTTATTGAAGTAATTAATGAGTGAATTCGAGAAGTATAATTTGGGTTAAGCTTTTATGTTCAGATTGTGTAATTGAGGCAATTAATGAGTGAATTGGGGGTTACAAAGAGGGTGGGTAGGGTAGGGGCGTATGGTTGGGAGCAGGGATGGATGTTTGTGGTTGACAGGGGGGATGAGCGGTCGAGGCGGAGGTAGGGGGAGTTGAGATCTGTTTGGAGGGAAGTGATTATATGGATGCGAGAAGGGGATGGAGGAGATTCAAAGTAGTTTTGGATTGGATTCAATTTGGTAAAATTCTGTTTATTGCATTCTCTTTATATAGGCATGGGTTAAGGAAAATCTTCCGAAGGAGCAAAACCAAGAAATCACAAACTTTCTTTGAGGTTTTATTTTTTTCATTATTTTTTATTTTGCAACCATCAGTGTTAATGGTCTATTTTTCACCCTTTGGATGAGAACTCTATCTCCATATGGGTGATAGTTTTTTCCTCTTCCCTTTCTACAAGGGATCAAACTAGCCTTAGTTTTAATTAATCTGTTCAATCTATTTTTTTCTCAAAACTGTGCTTAGGGTTAGGTTAGCTTAGGGTTTTCGATTTTGGAGGGGTTTTTATTATGTATTCAATTTTAGAGCTTCCTATTTCCTAATTTAGACTTGATTTGTTTTGGTTCGATTTTAGGGATTCAAATTAGGTTTTTTGGTCTTGTGTTCTGGATAACAAACAAGTGGTTGAGGTTAAGTAGTTGAGGTTTAGGATGCTGCTTCACTATGTTTCTTTTTCTTTAGAATCTTTTTGCCCCTTGGTTGCTATAATATCCGAGTAATTAACTGCAATGTCAGTTCAATTATCAATTTGTAGAAAGTGAAAGATGAAAATGTAGAAGAAAGTAATAGCAAAGTAAATGTACATGTTAGCTTACATTATGTTGAGTGTAAGGGAGGATAAGCAGCTGAGGTGGAGGGAGAGGGAGTTGAGTGTGGGGGAGGATAAACAATCGAGGAGGAAGATGAGCAATCAAGGGTGGAGGTGGAGGGATTCAAGGTGGATTTGGATTCATTAGCAACATTATTTTGTGTGTTGAGGAGGTTAACGAGTGATCTTAAGGGGAGGTTATAAGTGGGAGGATTGATGTGGTGCACCATGAGCGTGAATTCTTTATGATGTAAGAGATTTTTTAATTATGCATTCTATTTATCGTGTTAGTAATGAATATCTTGGATTTGTGTATGAAGTCAAATAGGAGACGCAAAATTATTTAAAGTTTTTGGGATGTGAGGTTTCAAGAGATTGAAGCTTATTAAGGGGTTTTGGTTGATTGATTGTTTTAGATATGAACTCTATCTCCATATAGGTGATAGATCTCTCCTCTTCCCTTTCTACTAAGGATAAGCCTAGCAATCTTTGTCTCAGGAATAAAAAGTGTGAAGGAGGGAACGAGAAAGGGAGAAAGAGCGAGGAGAAAGAAGGGGGGGGGGGGGGG